>JAMKQA010000266.1:0-31197 GCA_024699735.1 Posidonia australis
GGGGACCCCCTTTATTTTCCTGTCAAGCCCGTTCCCGATCCAGGGGACCGCGACGTCCCCGGACGGTGGTCCCCCCCCCCGATGGTGCAGGATCAGGCTTCTTGGGCGGAGCGCTGTGCCTGCGTGCGGCTGTCCAGGGCAACGCTTGATTTCTTCACTCCAGATGTGAAGGACGGGATTAAGGTGGCGGTCTGTCCCCAGGATGAGGTCGCGGATGCAGCCGCTGCGTGGAGCAAAGTTCTCATGGGCTATTTTATTGGTCTTCGACCTTTCGTCCCAGCTCTATCATCCCACCTTAAACGAAAATGGAAGATCAAGGGCGAGTTGCAGGTGCTCCCACAGGGGAATGGTTTCCTTCTTTTTAAATTCAGCGATGACGCGGAAATGCAGCGCGTACTTGAGGGTGGACACTGGTTCATCAGAGGCAAGCCTCTGATCCTCCGACCCTAGACTGCGGAATCTAGGTTCGAAAAGGAAAAGCTCTCGTCTATTCCGATTTATTTTTTTTGTCACGAGAAAGGAGGGAGCCCCTCAAAAATATATAAAGGAAAAATATGTACAATAACAAAAGGTGGTGTGGAAGGGAACCAACAAAGCCAGAAGGCCCATGGGTTCACAGCCCAACCAACCGCAACAGAACATGGGCCAAAACAAGCCCAATCCAGAATCAGAAAAAGAAGGGATCAAACCTGCACAGAACAGTCCACAAAAAACAACCCATGAGGCCCAATACAGAAACCCAAACCCAGCAGCATTCTACTGCCCGTGGAAAAGTGCCAGGCCCTCCCCAGCCCAATAAACAAGCCCACCAGATCAAACAAGATGCGATCCAAAAGCAGGGCCCGAAACAAAAGGAACCAAACGCACTGCAGACCAGGACCAGAAAGCACAAAACGCCCAGCAAATAGTATCATGCAAGTCCACTGGCCACAAGTATCAAACATGGCGAAGGCCAGGCCCACCGGAAGCCTCATTAAAGATCGCCACCGCAATCCTGTGCTGATGATTCTCCTCGTAAGCCCGCCGGTTACGTTCGTTCCAAATACCAGCGACGATCCCAGTGATGAGTCTAGGAACAGAGACACGATCATGCTGGGGAAGATGGAGTGACCAGCATATCACAGCCACATTCAGAGAGTTGAAGGAGGAAAGGGAGTGGAAGCCAGTAAGATTCCAGACCATGTTAGAGAAGGGGCAGTGCCAGAACAGATGGTCAACCGTCTCCTCCGCACAGGCGCAACGGAAACACCTGGAAACAACAACCATGCCTCTACGTCGAAGCGCGTCGTGAGTAGGAAGGGCATGGCGAACAGCCCTCCAGGTACAAAACAAGTGACGCGGGATGGCATCGTGGTTCCAAATAAGCTTTGCCCAATCGAGACGCTCCCGCCGAGGCCTGATCGCGTCCCAGGCAGAACGCGTAGAAAAAAGGCCATTAGTGGGAACCCAGGAGATGATATCCAGATCACCCGCGATCGAAGTAGACATGATAGAAGGCCACATATCGTGCATGTCAAGAGTAATCGGCCGAGGGAGGTTCCAGCGACCATTACAGATGAAGTGGCTAGCCACGATGTCAATATCACAGTTCAGCTCCCTTCTGAGGCGATTAGCCACCGTCGGGTGAAAAATCCAATCCAAGGAGGCAATCCAAGGATCCAAGAAGAAAAAAGTGTTCCTCCCATTACCAATGGAGTAATGCAGCAGCGGACGACCCATATCCCTGATCCGGAGGATGCCACGCCAGGCCCAAGAAGCAGAGTTGGGCGACCGAGAGTTCCAGATGGATCTGTTCTTTAAATACTTTTTACGCATCCATTGCACCCAAAGGGAAGTAGACCGAGTTTCAAGCTCCCACAGAAGCTTGAGCAAGCCCGTGTAGTTGGAATCCAGAGTTCTGCGGATTCCTAGACCCCCTTCCGACTTCGGGAGGCACACCTCCCTCTAGGAGATGAAAGAGCAACCCCGGTGATTGTGCCTGAACCAGAGGAAGTTCGTGAGCTTCTGGTCAAGGACCCGATGGATGCTCGCCGGAAGAGAGAAGACAGACGTCTAGTGGATGTGCATAGCCGCAAGAACCGATCGGATAAGGACCAGCCGACCCGCAAAAGAGAGCAGCTTAGCCTTCCAAGCCTGAAGACGGTTGTCCACCGCAGGCAGAAGAGGGGCACAATCGGAGGCAGCTAGCCGATTAGTGGTGAGTGGGAGGCCAAGGTAACGCACCGGGAAGGTCCCCACAGGGATGTTCAAATGCTGAGCGATCCAGTCACGGTGCTGCACAGGACCGCCAAAGAAGATAGCGCTCTTTTCCCTGTTGAGGTGTAACCCTGAAGTAAAAGAGAATTCCTCCAGCACCTTGCTAAGCCCACGAGCATTGCGCTTATTAGCTCTATGGAAAACCATCAAGTCATCAGCAAAGATTACATGCGAGACAGCCAGACCATCAACCGACATCGGTACCAACTCACCCAGGGAAATCGCCCGTGCAAAGAACACAGACAGGATTTGCATTCCAATCACAAACAGAGGAGGAGACAGGGGGTCTCCCTGTCGAAGACCGTTACCAGATGGAGACCAGTCCAATCTACCCCCGTTGATCGAGATGGAGAATTGGAAATTCATACAAGCATATACCCATCCAATCCAGGCATCAGGGAAGCCAAAATGCCGAAGAGCGTCGCAGATGAAAGACCGTTGGATGGTGTCAAAGGCCTTCCGAAGGTCGATCTTGATACACATCAGTCCCGTACGCCGAGAAGAATGCAGGTTGTGGCACAGTTCGTGAGCAAGCAGGATAGCATCACTGATCCTCTTGCCACCAATAAACGCGGTCTGGTTATGTTTGATGATGTCCGGTAGAAGAGTCTTCAGACGGTTGGCAAGGAGCTTGGAGATGATATTATAAGTCGAGTTGCACAAAGCTATCGGACGATAGTCATCGAGCGAGCTGGGCACAGAAGTCTTAGGGATAAGGCAAAGAATAGTTCTGTTGATCTTTCTCAGGAGGCGACCCGATCTGAGGAAGTTGTTCACTGCGGCGAGAAGATCATCAGCAATGATGGCCCAAGAGTGACGAAAGAAGTGGTTGTTAAAACCATCCTCCCCTGGGGCACCGTTAGGGTTCAGACTGCAAACCGAGGAGAAAAGCTCGTCCCTAGAGGCCAGGGCACAAATGGCAGAAGAAGGAGCAATTTGTCTGCTAGGGAAGGAGGGGATAGGACTCCTGAGATGAGGGGTGTTAAGCAAGGAAGAGAAACGCTGGACAAACAGGGAAGTAATAGTCGCAGCGTTGGAGATATGGTTGCCCTCGACAACCACACCGCTGATCAAGTTCCGCACTCTGTGCGCCCTGATGGAAGCATGAAAGAATGCAGTATTAGCATCGCCCTCCCGGAGCCAACGAACCCTGGATTGCTGTCAAGCTTTTAACTGCTCAGACCAGTAGAGAGCCTTGAGCTGATCACGGTAGTTTGACTCCACCTAAAGGAGCACCGAAGAGCCAGGGTCATCACTGAGGTGGGTCTGAATAGCCTTGAGGGAAGACTCACACTCAATAATCCACGCAGGGACATTGCGGAAACAAAGAGCAGCCCATGCACGCAGGCGTTGTCTTAAGTTCTCCAGCTTCCTGGTGAGTCTGAAGGATGGATTCCCCCTGCATCCGACACTCCAAGACTCCACAACAATAGCCAGGAAATCATGGTGCAGGGTCCAGTGATTAAAGAATTTGAAGTAACAAGGGGGCTTCGACACCACACGCTCAAGGGACATCAGTAGCAGGGAGTGTTCGCTCAAGTGTCTCAACCAAGCAAAGGAATGACAGTCAGTGAAAGCTGCCTGGAACTCCACCGAAATCAGAGAGTGATCCAAGCAGGCGAAGAAGGGGTTTGCCGCCTGGAGGTTGCTCCAGGTGAAACGTTCACCCGAGGAAGGCATGTCCAGAAGGGCAGCATCGTTGATGAAGGTATTGAACTCATCAGAGGAAGCATTGCAGACATGGCTCCCCCCACATTTCTCGTTGTCATGCCTCACACAGTTAAAGTCTCCAGCCAGAAGCCAAGGACCAGAGGGCATGGAAGATAACAGGCTGTTCCAGAGCGACCGACGAGCGGAAATACCATTAGCAGCGTAGACCACCGTGAGAATAAAACGAGGAAGAGAGAGAAACCCGACTTCCACCTGCACAAATTGGTCAGATTGAACCATAGGAGTAATCTGAACCCGCGCCCTGTTCCATAGAAGCAGAATACGCCCAGACGGGGCTGAGGACAAGTTGTCCAGCACCCCGAAAGACTTCCAGTACTTATCACAGAGATGGGTAACATCCCGCTTCATCTTGTGTTCAAGGAAGCAGATGATGTCGCAATGATGGCGCAGTGAGAAGTCCCGCAGAGCCCGGAGTTTGCCGCCATCATTCTTCCCTTTGACGTTCCAGCAAAGGATGGACATAATCAATTGCCCGGCGGCTGCCCCGGTGAGCTAGCCGACTCTAGAGAGAGATCTTTACTGATTTCCAGCAACCGTGGATGCACAGTCTTCCGCAGCATCTGCGCACGGATCACTAAAGCGTCGACCTCCTCTTCAGGAGAGTCCAGCGCTGCAAAGGCGTTGCCGCTCGGGTCTTCAGACCGTTTTCTCGCATATGGAGTGCCCTTGCGCCGTGTGAGGGAATTAGTTGCTACAGAAGGCGATGAACATTCAGGAGGAGAGCTAACAGAGCACTCTCCAACAGGGATTAAGGAGGGAGTGACCACAGTACATTCCTGAGTAACCACAGGGATCGGAGGCTCCGTATGAGCCAGCAGGGGGGACCTCATCCTCTGCTCCGAATAACACCGGGGAAGGCGTTGACGAACTGGTGACAGGATTAACCTTACAAGAGCCCTGGTCAAGCCCAAAGGTATGGCACTCGACGCAAGGCTTGGGTATCCAGTCGTACACCACAGAGATTTCCTCTTGCACTCCATTGACTTCCATGAATACCAAGTTAGGGAATGTAAACTGGGCATCTATCTCAATACACACCTGCGCAAAGTCGACACGGGAACAGTTTGCAGTGGCCACATCCATGTAGAGGGGAATACCCAAGGTGCTGGCCGCGCGGCTGATAAGCGAGGCAGACTTGAACCGAAGAGGGAGTTTAGGGAACTTAACCCAAACTGGAAGGCTAGCCAGCTTCTCCTTCTCGAAGCAAGAATCAATCGACCACCTCCTCAGGATTAAAGGCTTTCCACGGATGAACCAGGGTCCTCCCTCCAAAGCTCGCTCCAGGTCACTGTCAGAGTCAAACTTGAAGAGCAGGAAACCATTTCCTCTAGGGAGCACCTGCAGTCCCCCAGATAACCTCCACGCACGAGTGAAGTGCTTCGCTAGAGCCGAGACAAAAGGCTTGAGGCCAATAAAATACCCCATTAGGACTCTGTCCCAGGAAGACGCAGCTTTATCCACCTCCTCAGCAGGGCAGATTGCAACCTTGACTCCATCCCTGATAGCAAGAGCGAAGAAGGAAAGGGCACAGTTATTATCTTGACGAGGGCCTAAGCAGCGTTCCGCCCATGACATCGATGACGTAGCAGGGGCCACTCCATGGATAGGTGAAGCAGCACGCCGGCACGAGCGGTTAACAGAAGACATGGCAAAAAGAAGAGCCACTTATGCTAATCCATCGCATGAGGAATCGACACGTAAGCGTCAATCCCGCCAAGCAGAGGATTCAAAAGCAGGTGAGGCAGTAGCACCCACGGAGGAGCTTACCGCCCCAGCACAGAGAAAGCAGAACGGGGACCGAGATTTTCTAGAGAGAAGCCAGAGTTTCTCACACTAGAAAAATCAAGGCCCGCCTAAAGTCTCCACTTGAAGATTTCCAATATTTCTCGTCTATTCCGATTTGGATCAAGTTCCCTAACCTTCCTCTCCGCTTTTGGTCCCCGAGCCTGATCGGTAGAGCTGCTAGCACACTTAGGAGACCTCTTTATCTGGATGAGGCCACCGCGCTTTCCCGCCAGGTGGATTATGCCCGCGTCTGTGTTGAGATCGACACTGGGTTCTCCTCCCCCCCCCCCCCCCATGTGGCCATGGAAGTTAACGGGGAGATTGAACTGATAGAGGTGCATTATGATTGGAAGCCGTCACCATGCACTGTCTGCTCCTCCTATGGTCACGAGCAAGGTACTTGCTTTGGTGATCACCCTCCGGCCGGTCCGACCCCCCCGGTTGGTGACCCTCCGAACCAGCCCGAGCCTGTGGAGGTCCTCGAATCTCCTATTCCTCCTGTCCTGCGAGTTACTGCTCCTGCTGAACTCGTCTTGGATACCCTGCCTAGCTCGCTACCGCGGGTCATACTACCCCTGCCTGAAGTTCCTCCAACCACCCCCTGCGTGACAAGCGACACCCCTACCTCGGTGCAGAAGGGAAAGAAGATGAGGTCCACCCCCTACCCCAAGCCTTCGCTTAAAGAGCGCTCAAACTCATTTGATGTGCTTCAGTCCTTTGAAGCGGATGTGGAGTCTCTCATTGCCAAGGCTCAGCAAACCAGAAAAACGGTTCACCCAAGGCTTCTCGGAAATGAGGATCACTTCGGAAGCAGTTTCCAGCCCCAGCCACCGGACCCCAATGTTGATTCTTTGTTGGAATGTTAGGGGGCTTAATCAGGGAGGGAGGCTCTCTGCTGTCCGGGATTACATCTTGCGCTCTAATGCAAGCATTGTCTGTCTTCATGAGCACAAGCTCAAGCAGGATATTGCTCGGGTGACAGATAAATTCTGGCCCTCTTTCCAAGCCATCAGTAATAACTCCTGCGCTCCCTCTGGGCGCATTCTCGTGTTAGGACATCGTCGGGATGTCACTCTCAACCTGATGCATGAGACTACTCAGCTGATGCTCTTCCTGGTTACTCTCTCCTCCGGGACCTGTCTCTGCTTAACTGCTATCTATGGTGCTAACGATCCTGCCTCCCGCCGGACCCTCTGGGAGGACCTTCTGGCTCTCCGCTTCGATGAACCCTGGATCCTAGTGGGTGACTTCAATTGTATCCGCGCTACGTCTGAGAAGACTAGGTCTGCTTCCTTCCCCTTCTCTGCTATGCGGGACTTCAACAACTTCATCGACGGGGCGGCGTTGATGGAACTCCCAATCTCTAGTGCTGAATACTCGTGGTCCAACCAGAGCGCCTCCAACCCCATCTGCTCTCGTCTTGATAGAGCGTTGATCACCCCTAGCAGCTGGAGTCTTTTCCCCAACTGCCATGGATTCGCCGGGCCTCGCCTCATCAGTGATCACTGCCCCATTCTCATCCATCTCCAGGGCAATAGTAGACCCTTTCGGCGTAACTTTAAGTTCTACTCGCATTGGGCTTCACATCCTGACTTCCTGAGGGTTACTGAGCACAGTTGGCACTATGACGTCCCGGGCAACCCCACCTTCCGCTTCCTCTATAAGCTGGAAACTTAAGGAAGAAACTCATCCCCTGGACGGCATTGGTGTTTGGAAAGCCTTCTGCTCGGATTCTGCAGTGCACCAGCTCCCTGAAGACTATCCAGGCGGCGCTCCTCTCCGACCCGTCGAGCACTGCTCTTCTCCAGGCTGAGAGGAATTACCGCGCGCAGCTTCTTATGTTGCATGCGCATGACGAATCTATGGCAGGACAGTAGTCACGTATTCGTTGGCTCAAGCAGGGGGACTCCAACATGAAATTTTTTCACGCCTCTATCAGAGCCAGACGCGCCCGAAACTCCATTTGGTCGCTGGATTTCAATGGCACCTCTCTGACGGAGCATTCGCAAATCATCTCTACCTTCTGTCAGACCTACATGGATCTCTTCAACACCTTCAGGGGTACGAGTGTGGTTCCCCCGGGTCTACTGCAACCAGCCCTGACCTCGTCAGAGAATGGCGCTCTTTGCCGTCTCGCCACTGGGAATGAACTTCAGCTAATTGTTAAGCACCTCAACCCCAACCGCGCTCCTGGCCTCGACGGCTTCAATGGTGCTTTCTACCGGGAAGCCTGGCTTATTGTTGCGGATGACCTTCTGGCGGCGATCAACAACTTCCTTCGCTCTAGGAAACTGCTCCCTAAGCTAAACCACACCCTGCTTTGTCTCATCCCTAAGAAGGCTATCCCTGCTTCTGTTGAGGACTATCGCCCTATTTCTCTCTACAACGTCGCCTACAGGATCTGCGTGAAGCTACTTGCTAACCGGCTTAAGCCTCTGCTTCCCAGGCTCATTGCTGCTAACAAGATGGCGTTTATCAGTGGGCGTCGGATCGACGATTCCATTCTCCTTGCTTATGAGCTGTGCCACAACATGCACTCCCCCCGTGGGAAGGGGGAAATGTGCCTGAAGCTAGATATCGGGAAAGCTTTTGATTCCCTTAACAGAAACATTATCTGCAACGTGATGGCCGACTTGGGCTTCTCTGCTCGTTGGATCGGTTGGATGGCGGAATGTATGGCTGCCAACTTCTCCCTGATTATCAACGGTGACCTCTCTGCCTCCTTCCCCTCCACCAATGGAGTCAGGCAGGGTGACCCTCTCTCACCGTATCTCTTCGCTCTAGCTATTCAGGCACTGACTGCATCGTTACACGAGGCTGAACGGGACAACCTTATCCACCCTCTCTGGTGTGGTGATCTGTCGGTTTCCCATATCTGCTTTGCAGATGACCTCATGGTTTTCCTCCAGGAGGACAAGCATAATGCGTGCAATCTCAAGCTTCTCCTCCAGCGCTTCTCCAGGGCGTCTGGTCTCTTCATAAACAACCAGAAGAGTGCTGTATTCTTCGACGGGCACTCTCCCCACTTTGACTGGTTCGCCTCCCACCTCACTCTCCTGGTGGGAACTCTCCCTATTTCCTACCTGGGTCTGCCCTTGATCTCCTCGCGCTTGTCTGCCACGGCTTGCATGCCGCTCATTGCTGCGATCACCTCCAGGCTCCAATCTAGGAAGGCAAAGTTGCTCTCTTATGCAGGCTGGGTGGAGTTAATCAAATCTGTTCTCTCCGCGATGCACGTCTACTGGACCGGTAGCTTCCTCCTCCCTGCTTCAGTTACTAAGGTGCTCGACCGCCTGCTCATGCGGTTCCTCCAGTTTGGCTCCTCCACTGGCAAGTGCGTCCTAGTCTCTTGGAAGCACGTCTGTCGTCCGCCTGCTGAGGGCGGGCTTAGTATCCGACGTACTCTAGACTCAAACATGGCTAGTATGATCCGACTTCTCTGGGAAGTTGATACAAATGGGCCTGCACTCTGGATTGCTTGGATGCGTCGGAAATACCTTCGGGGTCGCTCGCTTTGGTGTGCTCGACCGCCGCAGTGCTGCTCTTGGGCCTGGCGCTGTATCCTCTGTGTCCGGTTCCAGGAGCGGATGCTGATCAAATACTGCATTGGGGACAGGCGCAACTTCTCTTTCTTCATGGACCCCTGGCTGGGTCACTGGTCGATCTGGGATCGGGTCAAGGATCGCCTTGGGCGCAATATGGGCTCTGATCGGTCTTGTCCGATTAGCTCCTTCATCCGGAATGGCTCATGGAACCTCCCGCCGATGACTACCATGGACAGAAGGGATCTGTGGCCGGCTATTTTGATGACGGAGATTGTGGGAGGCGACGATACCATTGTTTGGCTTCCTCGTGCTGCTGGCTTTAGCATCTGCTCCGCCTGGAATGCCCTGCGCGCGAAAGGGCCGGTGCTCCCCTGGACTTCTCTGATCTGGCAGCCTGACGGCACCCCACGTTTTTCTTTATGTGCGTGGCGTGCCCTTCTGAATGGACTTCCCACTCATGATACTCTCAGGAAGCGTGGTATTGTTATTGTCTCCCGCTGCATCCTTTGCTGCAATGAGGGGGAGTCACTGGACCATCTGTTATGGCACTGTGCTTACTCCTCACTTGCCTGGCAGAATCTGCTCCCCAATCTGAGACTCGCCAGTTCTCTCAGCCTGTCTGAGGCGGTCACCGCATTCACTAGGGACTTTTTCGCCCCTATGCAGAAGTTTGAGAAGCGCCGGACATCTCGTATGTTCAACACTGTGATTGCCTATCAGTGGATGGAGAGAAACAAGCGCTCCTTCGACGCTGTTTACTCTCCTCTGTCTGCGGTCGCCTTCTGCCGGACTGTGACTGGCCTTTTCTAGCTTCCTTGCATGCCACTGTTTCGAGTGGTTTCGTGTGCATTTTGTGCGGGGTTTATGGACCCCTTTTTTTGTTTTTTGTTTTGGGCCTGCTCTGTTGGGCCTCTGCAGCTCTTGATCTGGTTTGTGGATCGGGGTTGGGTTCTGAACCCGTTTTTGGTTCACTTCCCCACCTCTTCGTTGTTTTGTACATACATTTTTCTCTTTATATATTTTGAGGGTCTCCCTCCTTCCTTGTGGCAAAAAAAAAAAAACATCAGAGATAATGGGCCAAGCACGACGGAAGAAATGGCTGTTGAATCCATCTTCTCTAGGGGCGCGGTTGGGATTAAGACACTTGAGGGCGGAATCCAGCTCATCCTTAGTAGCCAAAGAGCAGATGCTGTTGCAAGCCTCCGCGCTGAAAGACCTACCAGGGATATTAGGGAGAGGAATCCGGGAGTGATGCATGTTGAAGAGAGAGCTGAATCTCTGGGCGAATAGGGTGGCAATAGTCGCAGGATCTACAAAGGTGTCATCCTCAGTAGAGATGTTGCGGATGCAGTTCCGCACCCTACGAGCTCTGGTCGTAGCATGAAAGAAGGCCGTGTTGGCATCCCATTCATGAAGCCAGCGGATTCTGGAAAGCTGCAGAGCCCGCATTTCTTCTCGCCAATATAGGTCCTTTAACTGCGCTTTGTAATTATTTTCCGCCTGAAGAAAGACAGTGGAGGAGGGATGTAGGCGGAGCTCATTCTGGATCAGAGACAGGGATGCCTCGCAGGAGGAGATTCTCTCGGGGATGTTCCTGAAGGTGCAGTGTGCCCAACAGCGCAGACGAGAACGGAGGTTCTCCAGCTTCCTGATGAAACAGAAGGTAGGGTTCTCGGCGTACTGGAAACGCCAGGAGTCCGCAACAAGTGCGAGAAAATCAGGGTGGCTAGTCCAGTGGTTGAAGAATTTGAAGAAGCTACGAGGCCTCCTAGTATCCTCCCGGAGGGAGATCAGCATCGGGGAGTGATCACTGATGTGCCTCAGCCCAACGAATGTAGAGTAGTTGGCAATAGCAGCAAGGAACTCCGTAGAGATTAAGGAGCGGTCCAATTTGCTGGAGATAGGGTTAGTAGGCTGCAGGTTGCACCAGGTGAGAGATTCAGCTGTCGTTGGCATTTCGAGCAAAGCAGCTGCCTGAATGAAGCCATTGAAATCCTCCATAGCATACAGACAGCTGCGGCCACCGCCAACCTTCTCTAAATCATTCCGGATGCAGTTAAAGTCTCCAGTTAACACCCATGGCAGGGAGGGACGTAGCAAGAGAATATCATCCCACAGGAACCTCCTAGATAACACATCATTCGCAGCATAAACAGCTGTGAGCACGAAACAGGGCAGGGGGAAGATGGTGACTTCGAACTGCATAAGTTGGCTAGTCTGAGCAACAAGAGAGAGATTGACAGTCGCCTTATTCCAAAGAACAAGGATGCGGCCAGAGGGGGCCATGGAGGAGTTGGCAATCCAACCGAAGGAAGGCCAGTATCTACAACAAAGATGCTCAATGTCGTGCTTCAGTTTGTGCTTTAGAAAGCAGATAATATCATAATTATGGCGGCGGGAGAAGTCTCGTATCGCCTGGAGTTTGCCACCATCATTCAGACCCCGGACATTCCAGCAAAGCAGGGACATTATAAACGTCCAGGAGGTCGCTCCGGTGAGCTGACTTGCTCCGACGGGAGTTCACGACTGGTCGTTCCAAGCAGCCTCGGGTGGATGGTCTTCCGAGACTGTTGGGCATTAGCAACCAGGGCCTCAATATCATCCTCCGACGAGTCTAATGCCTCGAAAGCATTTGAACAGACTTCCATCTCCGGAGAGGTGGTTTTCCTCACAAAAGGAGTGCCTTTGCGATGCAGACCCTGCTTCAGAGCAGGTGAGGTCCGTATGCAAAGGTTGGGTCCAGGAGGTGAGTTATCTACCTCAATAGCAGGATCGACCTCTGTCAACCTAGGCGAAGGTGTGTTAACTACCTCAAGAGCAGGTGCTGCGGGCATTGGGATGGGAGGAGAGTGGGGAGAGGACGTGCTTCCAGGAGTCGTCCCAGCCTTCTCAATCCCAGCATCAACAACCAAAACAGCAGTATCCAGCGGGGGCACAGTGGGCTCACCATCTGGAGATTTGTCCGTTGGCGAAGGCAAACAAGATCCATGGGAATGACCAAAGGAGTCACAGGCAGTGCAAGGCCTGGGAGTCCAGTCGTAGATGACGGAAATCTCCTCCTGGATACCATCAACCTCCATGACAGCCTGAGGAGGGAAATCAAAATGAGTGTCAATTTCAATGCATACCCTGGCAAAATCAACCCTGGAGCCTGAGGCAGTTGCCTCATCCATGTAGAGTGGCGTCCCCAGAGTGCTTGCCGCACGACCAATGAGCGCAGGGGACCAGAAACGAAGTTGTAATTTAGGGAATTTCACCCAAACAAGGAGACTAGAGAGATTCTCCTTCTCAAACTTGGAGTCAACTGACCAACGTCGAAGGATCAACGGCTTTCACTTAACGAACCACGGGCCACCATCCAAGGCATGCTCCAGATCACGATCGTCGGAGAACTTGAAGAGCACGAAGCCGTTACCCCTGGGGAGAGTCTGGAGGTCACCAGTCATCGCCCAAACACGTTTGAAGTGCTTTGACAGTGCAGGAACGAAGGGTTTGAGCCCAATGAAGTAACCCATGAGCACCCTGTCCCAGCAAGCCCCGGCATGCTTGATCACCTCCAGAGGACAGACAACAACTTTGACACCATTTTTGAGTTTCGGGGTGAAGAACTGAAGCGTACGATGATTCACAGTGCGCTCACCAGAGCACAGCTCAGCCAAAGAGGATCGCCCTTTCCAGGGAGCAGTAGGTTCAGAAACAGAAGGAGCCTGAGTTTGGGTCGAGACGGGCCACGATCCCGTTCCCGATGCCTGGAGCGTGAGCGAGAATGAAAACCAGTTCCTCGCCTACTCCTACCACGACCAGCCACACCTCCGCGACCCCTAGTCTAAAGCCGGCGGGGGGCGACGAGGTTGTCCTTTGCCTAAACCACATCAGAGTTAGCCCGTAGGGATTCAGGCAGGAAATCCCCCAAGGTGCGAACCGTCGGCGAGTTAGACGTAGGATTAGAAGCCATGACCCACACAGCGGAGGACACGTGTACTAATCTAGCCACCTAACCTCAATCAAGTGATACAAAACCAAGCCATTAGCCCACTAAGCCTCCAATCCGGTCCCGCCAAGGCCTGACTTTGAAATTTTCAAAAGACAGACCGCACGAGCAAGAGAAGAGGCGCCGAATTCTAGAGAGAGGTCAGAGCTTCTCTCATTAGAGTTTGGTGATCCAATTTTCCTCACTATTTCTCCCCTGCCTTGCTTCATCCTTTCTGTCATTTACGCGGCTAATGATCTGGCTTCGCGGAGGCTTTTTTGGGATACTCTGCTCTCCACCCGTCCCTCCTTACCTTGGCTTCTGACGGGGGACTTTAACTGTATTCGGCATGACCGCGAGAAGCTCGGGGGTGGTCGCTGCTGTCGAGCTGCTATGGCTGACTTTAATGGCTTCATCACTGATGCGGCCCTCTCTGAGATGCCCACTTCGGGGGAGGCCTTCACATGGAGTAATTTGCAGGTTGCTAACCCCATCTCCTGTCGGCTGGACCGTTCATTGATTTCCACTGAGTTCTTCGACACGTTCGCTACCTGCAACACCTTCGCTGGCCTGAGGCATTTGAGTGATCACTCGCTGCTGGTCTTATCTCTTAAGCAGGGGACCGAGAGGCCTCACTCTTTGTTTAAGTTCTTCAATCACTGGACCTCCCATCCGGACTTCATCGCGGTTGTTGCTGACTCTTGGCGACTCCACTGTTATGGGAACCCCACCTCCAGATTCGTTACGAAGCTGGTACACCTCAGGAGTCGCCTCCAGTACTGGGCTAGCCGAACCTTCCACCGGATTCCTGAAAGGATTGCCAACTGCGAGGCTGCCCTTCGGACGGTCCAGGAGAGACTGGGGTCTGATCCTAGCACCCCTATCTACATCCAGGTTGAGGCTAACTACCGCGAGTAGCTTCGCTCCCTTTACTGGAGGGAAGAGATGCAGGCCTGGCAGCAATCCAGGGTTCGCTGGCTTCGGGAGGGTGACGCCAATACTGCCTTCTTCCATGCCTCCACCAAGGCTCGTCGGGCGTGCAACTGCATCAGGAGCATTTCATTGGATGGGACTGTGGTTATGGACGCCTCCTCAATTGCTCAGATGTTCGCCACACGTTTCTGCAACATCCTAAGCACCCCGCTTGAGCGTCGTCCCTTTCCCCACTCCCTTCGCTGCAGGCGTATACCGGCCGAGGCTTGCCCCTTACTCTGCTCCCCTGCGCTGGCTTGTGAGATCATGGATTCCGTCCGCCAGCTTAACCCAAACCGGGCCCCTGGTGAGGACGGGTTCAACGGGCATTTCTTCAGTCATGCCTGGCCGTTCATCTCTGGTGACCTTCTGGATCTGATCAACCACTTCTTCAGCTCGGGCTCGTTACTGAAGTCTTTGAACCGCACCGTTCTCTGTGTCATCCCCAAGGTGGCCATCTCGAATGCTCTCGATGACTTTAGGCCCATTGCTCTCTGCAATGTGCTCTACAAGCTTATTTCCAAGACTCTGGCCAACAGACTGAAGACGCTGCTGCCTAGTCTCATCGACTCCAACCAGGTTGCGTTCGTTCGGGGAAGAAGGATCAGCGATGCCATTCTCCTGGCTCATGAGCTTTGTCATACTTTGCACTCGTCTCGCAGGAAGGGCTGCATGTGCATCAAGATCGACTTGAGGAAAGCCTTCGACATGATCCAGAGGCCTTTTATTGCCGATACCTTGAAGCACTTTGGCTTCCCTGATTGCTGGATCAGTTGGGTCGAGGAATGTATGCGCTACACCTTCTCCATCTCCATTAACGACAGCAGTTCTGAGTGGTTCGACTCTTGCAATGGCTTACGCCAAGGAGACCCCCTGTCGCCGTATCTCTTTGTTCTAGCCATGCAGATACTTTCGGATCTCTTCAAATGTGCTTTCGATGGTGGGGAGCTCGAGCCGATGCGGCTGGGCGATCTTGCTATCTCCCATGACATCTTCGCTGACGACTTGCTGGTGTTCCAGCGTGCCGACAAGCAGAATGCCAGATGCTTGAAGAAGACCCTAGATCACTTCTCCTCTATTTCGGGCCTGGAACTCAACTGCCAGAAAAGCTCTGTCTTCTTCGGCGGGCCTGTTCCGCACCGCCGCTGGATCTCCCGTCACCTTGGCATCGCTGAAGGTTCCTTCCCGGTGTGGTACCTCGGGCTGCCCCTGTCTGCCAAACACCTTTCTACTGCGGACTGCGCCCCACTTCTGCGTGCTGTGGATGGGCGTCTGCAGTCTTGGAAAGCCAAGATGCTATCCTATGTGGGGAGATTGGTGCTTATTCGTGCTGTACTTTCCTCCCTGCACACCTACTGGACTTCGACTTTCTCTCTGCCGGCTAGCATTCACCGGGAAATTGACAGGAAGCTTATGCGCTTCCTCTGGTTTGGACAGGGCACCCACGGATGCTCCCTCCTTGCTTGGTCGGAAGTCTGCCTTCCGAAGAAGGAAGGAGGCCTAGGGATTCGGCGGACTGCGGACTGCAACCTTGCTGGCATGCTCAAGCTCTTCTGGGAGGTTGAAACCAGGCTTGACGCCCTTTGGGTCAAGTGGATGCGACGCAAATACCTGCGGTCTCAATCCATATGGAGTGCGAGGTCCCCGAGCTGTGCTTCTTGGGCATGGAGAAGTATTTTCAAGACTCGAGACGTTGCTAGACCCCTGCTTAGCTTCCACATCGGGAATGGCTGGAGTACTTTCTTCTTCCTTGACCCTTGGATCGGTGGGTCTCTCTGCATCCACTCGAAGGCTGTTGCGCGCCTGAGGCGGGAGTTGGGTTGTGGCCTTTCTTGCCCGGTTAGCTACTTCATTGGGGACGGCACCTGGCTGCTTCCTTCCCCAACCACGCTGGATATGCACGAACTGTGGCCTTCGATCCTCAATACCCCCATCATGGGTGGCTGTGATTCGCTCCGTTGGGCGCCTACTGGGGATGGTTTCACCTTCTCTTTCACTTGGGATGCCATCAGAAAGAGGTCTGCTTCTTGCTGGTGGGCGGGGCTTCTCTGGTGCTTTGGTGGCGTCCCGCGGCATGTTTTCTGTGCTTGGAGAATCCTCCGTCGTGCCCTACCTACCCATGATGTTCTGAAACGTAGAGGCATTGTCGTGGTCTCGTGTAGTATCTTGTGTGGCCACGCCGAGGAGAGTCTTGACCACTTATTCTGGGCATGTCACTTCGCGACTCTCGTCTGGATGTTGGCTAGCCTTCACCCTTATTCGCCGGTCTCGACACTGTAGGACACCCTTCGCCTCTGGTTGAAGCCGCCGATGGGGATGGCCCGACCGGCTTTTGCTAAGCTTGTCACTGGCCTTCTCTCCGAGATCTGGATGGAGAGGAGCAAGCGAACGCATGAGGCTAACTACAAGCCTCGTTCTGCTGCTGATGTGCTTCACATTACTACACGCCAGTAATGCGGTGCATCAAGGCACTATTTTTTCGTCGTCGTTGGCTTGGGCTTGCCTGCAGTGCTCCGTTGTTTGGCACTGGGCTTTCTTTTTGTTTTTTGTCCTGTGAATGTGGCTGGGCCCAATTTGTGGGCTTTTGGTTTTGGGCTGTTGTGGCCCTTTCGTTTGGGGGTTGGGCTGTGAACCCTTGAGCTTTCGCTCGAGTTGGTTCTCTTCCCCACCACTCCGCCTTTGTACATACCGATTTTCCTTTTTATATATTTGAGGGTCTCCCTCCTTCTTGTGGCAAAAAAAAATAATAATAACAAGGCCCAAAGGACCCCCCAAGGAAAATGCCCAAACCAACCAAGGCAGCCCAACCAGGCAAAACCAAAAACAAAATTGGTAACAAACCACTCAGCCCCAGCCCAAGAGTCAGCCCAAGCCCAATCCGAGACCACCAGGAGGGCACGCAGCCCAGAGACGAGAAAGCAAAGACAGGGACAAAGCCCACATCACAATGCACAGCCTGAGCACACAAACAAGTCCCAAGCACAGGAGCATGCAAAACAGAGCAACCCACACAGCAGAGTACCAGAGGGAAGCAAGGGAAGCAGCGCGAAGCACAACGGAGGACCCAGGATGGCCTCCACCGAACAAAGACGAGATCCACCATAAGAACTTAGCCACGCCTCCCATCCAACAGAGCACAGAGGTGGTTAGCAGTCATCAGCCTATAATCTTCCTTGAAGAAACACTTGTTTCTTTCGTGCTAAATGCGACGAACCACCTCAGTGAAGATAATGGCAATACCAGCACGATGGTTCCTTAGAAGGGAATTGCAGAAGGAAGACGTAGCATCCAGAAAACTGGTAGCAGTCGAGAAACCCAAACCAGGGAGGACAGTCTTCCAGATCTGGGAAGAGAAGTCGCAATGCCAGAAGAGGTGGTCCAGAGATTCCGAGTATTGAAAACAGAGGGCACACCTGGAAACAATGGCAATTCCACGATGCATTAAAGAATCGTGGGTAGGGAGTCCCTTGGAAAGAGCCCTCCAGGCGCAAAAAGCACAGCGTGGGATGACCCCATTCTGCCACATGATCCAATGCCAAGGAACCACAGGACTCTTGGCACGAATAATCTCCCAAGCAGACTCAATGGAACTGGCTTAGTGCTTTTGACTCTAGAAACTGTTGCTTTTCTAGAGAGAGAGTCTTTGGCTTCTTTCTAGGAATTCGGGTGCAGTTTCTGCTGCGCGGCACCCCTCACTTTTCAAATCTGCAGCGGGAGAAGTTAGTGGGCCCCGCGACTAATCTGTGCCTTCACTCGGATCAGGGATGGCAAACTGGGCTTAGGCCTGGGGTTTGGGCATGTTATCCCCTCATCGGGACCGGGTTGCCGCTAATGGCCCGACTGCCCAGACCTTAGGGGATTTCCTCCCGGCGTCTCTCTCGGTGCTGACTGATTGCATCAGTGATCATGGACCCTCCCAAGCGATCTCGGGGGGGGAGGGGGTGCCCCTCCGCGTGGACGTGGTGGTAGGGGTCTTGCAGGTGGGCTCCGGCGTCGCTCTCGTTCCCGCCCTCCGGTGCGTCCGACCTTGGGACGTCAGGCCTCACCTGGCATTGTCTCCTCTCTGCATGCTGCCACCTGGGTGGAGCGGTGCTCAAGATCCACGAGTGCCCCTTCCAGGGCCCTCACATATTTTCCGCCACTGATCCGGGATGGCGTTCCTGTTGCAGTTTGCCCTCCGGATGAGGTTAAGGAAGCTGCTGCTAACTGGAACCGAGTGCTCATGGGATATTTCATCGGCCTCAGGCCCTTCGTCCCAGCCCTACCAATACTCTTCAAGAGAATCTGGGCGCTCAAGGGCAACCTCCAGATCCTCCCGCGGGGAAATGGGTTCCTCCTCTTCAAGTTCTCGGTTGAGGAGGATCTTGCACATGCACTCGACGGCGGCCCCTGGTTCGTGAAGGGAAAGCCGTTGGTTCTGCGTCATTGGACGGTCGATTCCAAATTCGAGAGGGAGAAACTCACCTCACTGCCCATCTGGATAAAATTTCCGAAGCTACCGCTTCGTTTCTGGTCCCCATCTCTGATCAGCAGAGCGGCTAGCACCCTGGGGACACCTCTCTACATGAACGAACCAACAGCCATGGGCTCCCGTGTTGACTTTGCTAGGGTCTGTGTCGAGGTGGGGGTAACCTTCTGCTACCCCAAGCAGATCCTCATGGAGGTGGATGGCTTCCCTGAGGAAATACCGGTGGCCTACGACTGGGCGCCTAAGCCGTGCAGCTTCTTGTTGCACCTTTGGTCATGAACAGGGAGCTTGTGCTCCCCCTGCTAATCCCATCACATAGCAACTGACGGGTAGTGCTGGTGGGAAGGCCGAGACGGCTCCTGGAAGCACGCTCCCCCCTTCTTCACCCACTAAACCGCTGGAGGACATGGAGCACTCTGATGAGCAAGCCACCATCTAAGCCTGCTCGGACTCTCAGGTTGGATTGGCTGGAGACTCTGGGTCACTGCCTGAACCAGATGTGCCCTTGAGTGGCGATGAACCTGCCACCACGGTGGTCTCCACCCCGCCCCCGAACACATTGGTGCAGAAATACCCAACCACCACCTTCAACAAGTCGTGGGCACCAGGAAACAGCTGCACCAATGCGTTCGGGGCACTGGACTCCCTAGAAGCGGAGGTTGAAGCACTGGTCCTCATGGCCCAGTGCACCAGGAAGACAGTCCACCCACGCCTGCTAGGACCCTCCAACAGGGAACTCCCGATTGACAAGGAAGGCTCGCCGGTGCGACCTCCCCCGCCCAGTCTTAATGACTATGCCTTGCTGGAATGTGAGGGGCTTGAACAACAGGGGCAAGCTCTGTGCAATCCGTGATTTCACCCGTCGGGGGAGATTTGATATCATCTGTCTCCTGGAGCATAAGTTGAAGGACAACCTGACGTCGGTCTGTCGACGCCACTGGTGCTCCTTCGAAGCTTTGGACAACCTGCAACAGGATAGCTCTGGCAGGATCCTGGTTCTTTCGAACAAGAACAACAACCACCTCTCCATGGTTGCGCGGACTGATCAGTTCATCACTCTGGAGGTTGCCTCCCCTGCTCACCCGACCTTCCTGCTGACGGTGGTCTACGGTGCCAACGACATCAACTCCAGACATTGTCTTTGGGAGGACCTTGCCTCTCTTCGTCCCTCTCTGCCATGGCAGTTGATGGGAGATTTCAACTACGTGCGCTCTGACCACGAGAAGAGGGGAGGAAGTAGACCCAACCAGGTTGTACAGGCGGAGTTCAATAGCTTCATCGACTCCATGGCTCTGCTTGAAATGCCGACGAGAGGGGACATCTTCACGTGGAGCAACAGACAACCGCAGAACAACATCTCCTGTAGGTTGGACAGAGCTCTCATCTCTTGTGATTTCTTGGATTTTTTTGCTCATTGTAGCATGATCGCGGGCCACAAGTTCCTCAGCGACCACTCCCCCCTGCTCATTTCCTTGGTTCAAGCTTCTCGGGTGAGGAAGTCCCCTTTCAAATTCTATAACCACTGGAGCAGCCATCCTGACTTCCTTCCGTTGGTCTCGGCCTGCTGGCACACTCAATGCGGAGGAAACCCCTCCTCTTCGCTCTCTCGAAAGCTCAACTGTCTACACTCTCGTATTCGTGCTTGGGCGGCTCGCACCTTCCAGCGTATCCCGGACAGGATTCGCTCTTGTGAGGCTTCGCTCTTGGGTCTGCAAGAGGCGCTTGTGCGGGACCCTGGTTCTTCTACTCTACTGCAGGCAGAGAATAACTACCAGAGCCAGCTCACCGATCTCTATTGGAGGGAGGAGATGATCGCCTGGCAACAATCGCGAATCAGGTGGCTGAAGGAAGGGGACACTAACTCTGCTTTTTTCCACGCCACCACTAAAGCACGGCGCGCTCGTAACCTCATCCTTCGTGTCTCCGTCGAGGGGGAGGATGTTGACGATCCTAATGTCATCTCCTCCCTGTTCTTCTCCAAGTACCGGGACATCCTCAACTCCTAGCACGCCGGAGACACCCTCCCACCTCATCTCCCCTGCAATTCCATTTCGGAAAAGGACAACTCCTCCCTCTGCTCGCCGTTCACGCTGCCTGACATGTCAGGCATGCAAGAGCATCAACCCAGATAGGGCCCCGGGGGAGGATGGTCTTAACGACCACTTCTTCTTTGCTGCATGGCCTATTATTTCTCGCGACCTGCTGGAGTTTGTGAATCACTTCCTCAGGACCTCTAACCTGGCGAAACGATTCAACCGCACCATGCTTTGCCTCGTGCCCAAGATAGTGGTGCCGAACACTCTGGAGCACTTCCGCCCCATCGCATTGTGCAATGTCCTCTATAAGATCCTCTCAAAGCTGCTGGCTAATCGCCTCAAGACCCGTCTCCCTCGCCTGATCGACACTAACCAGGCTACCTTCGTCAGGGGTAGGCGGATTAGTGATGCGATCCTACTGGTGCATGAGATCTGCCACAGCTCGCACATCTCGCGGCAGAGGGGATATATGTGTATCAAACTCAATCTCCGGAGAGCGTTTGACATGATCAATCGCCCCTGCATTTCCACTGCGCTTCGTCGTGCTGGCTTCTGTGAGCGCTGGATCGGGTGGATGGAGGCTTGCATGCAGCATGATTTTGCCACTGTCGTCAATGGAGAGCGCTCAGATTGGTGTTCCTCTACGAATGGAATCCGGCAAGGGGACCCGCTCTCCCCCTACCTTTTCGTCATGGCCATGTAGACTTTAACGGATCGCTTCAAGAGCGCGACGGCCTCCGGGGAGCTTAAGCCTACTAGGGTGGGGGACCTATCGGTCTCACACCTGATCTTCGCCGACGATCTTATGGTATTCCTTCGTGCCGATAAAAGGAACGCCAGAGGCCTGAAGACACTTCTTGACAAGTTCTCTACGCTGTCGGGGCTGCAGTTCAGCCACCAAAAATGCGCCATTTTCTTCAGTGGTCCTGTTCAACACTGCCTCTGGATCACGAGACACTTGAACTTCCCGGAGGGTGTCTACCCAGTTACGTACCTGGGCCTTCCACTATCACCCAAGAGGCTCACTGCGGCGGACTGTTCTCCCCTGTTGCGGGCTGTTGATCGCCGTCTGGAAACTTGGAGGGCCAAGCTCCTATCCTTCGCCGGCTGACTGGTCCTCATTCGGTCGGTCCACTCTACCACCCACATTTACTGGACTTCCACCTTTGCGCTTCCGACGAGTGTCATCCGCGAGCTCGACCGGAAGATGATGCGGTTCTTCTGGTACGGTAATGGCTCCACGGGGTGCCCTTACGTCTCCTGGAAGGAGGTCTGCACACCTAGGGAGGAGGGTGGACTTGGGGTTCGTAGTGTTTGCACCTTTAACCAGATTGGCCTCCTCAAGCTTTTCTGGGACCTTGTCAACGGCCGCGGCGCCCTCTGGGTCATGTGGATGCGTCGGAAGTACCTTCGGAGCCGCTCGATCTGGAGTGCTCGCTCGCCCAACAGTGCGTCCTGGGCTTGGCGAAGCATCCTTCGCATGGGTGAGGCTGCTAGGCCACTTCTGCATTTCCATATTGGGGATGGAAACCGCACTTCCTTCTTTCATGACCCATGGATTCCGGGGACCCCTGAGGGCGTCCCTGCCACCGTAATGCGACGGCTTCAGGTGGATCTGAACTGCTTGGAGTCCTGTCTCGTCAGTCGTTTTGTGGTCGGTGGTCGCTGGTGCCTCCCCCCACCCATCACTCTCGACATGCACGAGCTCTGGCCTGCCATACTCAGCACCTCAATCTTGGGTGGTGATGATGCCATTTCCTGGATTTCCTTGGGAAAGAGTTTCTCCTACCGAACGGCGTGGGAGGCTATTCGCCCGCACTCCACAAGAGTCCCCTGGTCCTCCCTGATCTGGCACAAGGGTGTCCCCCCCCATCGCGCCATCTGCTCCTGGCGTGCCCTCCGTCGCGCGCTACCGACCCATGACATTTTGAACCGCCGGGGCATCACGATTGTGTCCCACTGCATCTTGTGTGCCGGGGCTGTGGAGACCCTCGATCACATTCTTTGGTTCTACCCCTTCTCCGACCTGGTCTGGACTTCGGCAGGCATACAGCTCAACCACATGGGTGCTGCGACGTCGGGAGAGGAGGTCTGGAACACGCTTCTCTCTAGCTGGGACAAGGGTGACGGCTCCATTCGAACCAAACTGGCCCTCTTGATCACGGGGGGGATTTACGGCATCTGGAACGAGAGCAACCGGCGGTCGTACGAGGAGGGATACGTCGGACGCTCTGCTGACTGCATCGTCCACCGTATGGGCATGCACCGTCTCAAACCCTGACCTGCATGGTGCTGTTGCGGGGGAGGTCTATTTTTCTTTTGGGTTTGCACCTTTGCCAGCCCAGGGTTATTGTTTTTTCTGCGGGCTTGCTGCTCCACTATCTTGGGGGGCTTTTTGGTCTGTAGGCCTATGTTGCCTCTGGTGGCCTGTAATGGCTTTGCTGTGGCATGGCCCTGTGTGGATTGTCTGAGACCTGTTTTGGGCTGCTGTGGGCCTCGTTTTTGGGGGGTTGGTTTGTGAACCACTGAACTGGCTGGTTCCCATCCCCACCCCTCTCTCCTTGTACATTTTTACTCTTTTATTTAACGAGGGACTTCCCTCTACTTGTGGCAAAAAAAATCTCCCAAGTTGACTTAACCGTGAATCTGCCATCCCCAGGCAGCCAGCGAATCGAGTCCTCACCATCAACAATGGGGGTCGCCAAAATAGTAGGCCAAAGGTCGCGCATGTCCATGGTATTAGCGTTAGGAAGGTTCCACGAACCATCACTAATAAACCGACTAACAGGGGTGTGGATGTCACAGACCAGATCCCACCAGAGACGTTCCCCACCCCGATCCCAGATGGAGGATTGATTAATCCAGGGGTCTTGGAAGAACGAGAATCGAGTCCCGTCACCAATACAGTAGTGCAGGTGATCACGCATTAAGTGGCGAACATTAAGAATACTGCGCCATGCCCACGAACAGCTTTGAGGGGGCCTAGAGTGCCAGATAGAACCATTCTACAGATACTTGTGTCTCATCCACGTAACCCAGATCGCGGAGTGGTTAGAAATCACCTCCCAAAGAAGGCGCATCATACTGGCAGCATTAGAGTCCTTCAGTCGACAGATGCCCAGGCCTCCCTCCTTCCTAGGCCGACATATGTGCTTCCAGGAAACGAACACACAACGACCCTTGGAATCACCAAACCATAAGAAGTTCATCGTGATTTGCTCAATAGTCTTGATCACACTCACCGGAAGAGTGAGGCATGAAGTCCAGTAAACATGGATAGTCGATAAAACTGAGTGAATGAGCTCAAGTCTACCATCATAAGACAGGAGCTTAGCCTTCCAGGATTGCAGCTTGCTACGAATGGTTTGCAGAAGCGACGCACAAGCATTGGCAGATAAACATTTAGAGATCAAGGGGAGGCCCAGGTATCTAATCGGGAGTTCACCAATAGCAAGACCCAGAAAGGAGGCGATCCAGTTCGAGTGATGCAATGATCCACCAAAAAAGATAGAACTCTTGGTGTAATTGATCTTCAGTCCCGAAGCATTGGAAAAATCATCGATAATATGCTTCAGATTGCGAGCGTTCTACTTGTTTGCCTTTAGGAAAATCATAAGGTCGTCAACGAAGATAATATGGGAGGCCGTGAGTGATCCGCACTTCAACGGCAGGAGTAGCTGATGCCTTTCAGCACGAGACATATGCGCAGAGAAAGCCTGCATGGCAAGCACAAAGAAATAAGGTGATAGGGGATCACCCTGACGGACGCCATTAGTGGAGCAGAACCACTCCGTGAATTCACCATTGATAAGCAGAGAGAACCGAGCGCTCATGCATTCCTCCATCCAAGAGATCCATTGACCGCAAAACCCCAAAGCATTCATCACATTGCTAACGAAGGAACGGCTAAGGGTGTCGAATGCTTTACGTAAGTCCAGCTTGATGCACATACGTCCGTAGCCCCTACCCGAATGGATATTGTGACATAACTCATGAGCCAATAAAATGGAGTCGCCAATACGCCTACCCGAAATGAAAGCGGACTGATTGTGAGAAATCAGTGACGGAAGCAGAGGCTTGAGACGGTTCGCCAGGATCTTAGCACAAATGCGATAAGCCACGTTACACAAGGCAATGGGACGGTAGTCACCAGGCGTGGCAGGGATGTGCTTCTTGGGGATCAAACATAGGACAGTGTTCTTCATGGAACCTAAGAGTTTGCCCGAACGCTGGAAATTGATAAGCGCGGCCAGGAAATCCTCCGCAATAACAGACCAGGCCTTCTTGAAGAATTCAGTGTTGAAACCATCATAGCCAGGAGCAGTGTTCGACTTCATATGGGTAACAGTCTGGGAGAGTTCAGTCAATGAAATAAGCGAGCAGAGATTCTGGTTAGCCACAACAGAAATAGAAGGAGTAAGGAGATCGCTAGGGATGAAACCAGAGCCTTCGTTCGCGTTGTACATAGTCCGAAAAATCTCGGTGAAGGATTGGGAGCTGGCGTTACTATCCGTAAGCAGAACCCCCTCAATCTCAATGGAGTGAATGATGTTACGCGCTCTCCTGGCCTTCGTGGAGGCATGGAAGAATTTAGTGTTGGCATCACCCTCTTTGAGCCAACGGATGCGAGATTGCTACTTAGCAATCATCTCTTCCAGGCGATAAAGCTACAGGAGTTGGTGCCGATAATTGCACTCTCCCTGTAGTAAGGCAGAGCTGCTGGAGTCAAGTTGCAGTGCTTCCTGAATAGAAGCCAAGGAATGCATGCACTGCTGAATGCACAGAGATGGGTTACCAAAGGTGCGGTTGACCCAAGGAATGAGCTCCTTCCTCAGAGATGTGAGCTTCATACAAAATCTGAAGGTAGGATTGCCATTCAGTTTGTAGCGCCAGTTCTTCCGAACAAAGTCCAGAAAGCCCTCATGCAGCGCCCAGTGATTATAGAACCGAAAATGCCTCATCCGAGAACCATTGTCCCCAGACAACCGGATCAACAGTGGGCAGTGATCATTGATCAAACGGGCTCCCAGGCGTGCACGACTAAGAGGAAATTGATTCCAACAGTTCATAGAGATCAAGGCTCTATCAATACGAGTCTGGATAGGAGCAGAGTTGCTCATGTTACTCCAGGAGAATTCAGCTCCAGAGCAAGGAAGATCCAGCAGACAAGCATCTTTGATGAACTAATTGAAGTCTTCCATAGCAACAGGATTGAGAGCGGCAGAATCGACTTTCTCAGAGGGGAAGCAGATGGTGTTGAAGTCACCAACCACGAGCCAGGAGTCTGGGGACCTAAAGGCCAAAAGATCGGACCAGAGAGACCTTCTAGTAGTCGAATCATTAGCCCCGTAAACCACAGAGAGGTGGAAATGGCGTTGCAGCCAAGAAACCTCAAAATGCATCAATTACAGGGTTTCAGCAATGAGATTGAGGGAGACTTGCAGACTATTCCAAAGGACCATGATCCTCCCATAGGGGTCACTGGAGTTTTTTTTTTTTTTACCATAAGAAGGAAGTAATCCTTATAAAAGCTGAAAAATATGTACAGAGATAAAGAGGTGGGAATGAGAACCACCCCAAACAAGCCAAGGGTTCCCATGCCAACCTCCAAAAAATTCCATGGGCCACAGTAGCCCAACCAAAAACCAAACTGGGCCTCAGTAGCCCAACCAAAACCCACAAATAGGGCCAGCCCACACACCAAAAACAAAAAGCCCAGCGACAAAACCACTGTGGGAGAAGTCAAATGCAAAACGAGTCGCCGAGACATGCCCAGCAACACCCAAAAGGACAATGCGACAGTGCCATGCAGCCACCTCAGAGACTTTGCATGCCCAACTCAGAGAGGATGGCCCTGGCGGAGCGAGCAGAGTGCCCAATCGCGAAGGACCGCCGATTCCTCTCATTCCAGATGCCGTAGATCCCACCAGTGATCAACAGAGCCAGCTTGGCGAGGTCGTCGTCAGAGCCGCACTGCGTCCAGAGGCTAAGTAAGGCGTCCCAGACATCGTCACCAGTCATCGCCAAGGCCAAGCGGTTCGATCGAAGACCAGCGGAGGCCCAAACCTGGGAAGAGAAGTGGCAGAACCAAAGGAGGTGGTCGAGGGTCTCCTCTGCAGCAGTGCAAAGGATACAGCGGGAGACAACAGTGATGCCCCGACGCTTAAGGATGTCGTGAGTCGGAACCGCCTGACGGAGTGCATGTCGAGGGTGGTGGGCGGCGGAAGTATCCAGACACCATCCCTGATGAACTCGCGGACAGTATAGGACTCCGAGCAGTGCAACTCGAGCTGAAGTCGACGCGTAACAGGGGGGTGAGGCCGTCCGGGAATCCCTGGATCCAGGGGTCTTGGAAGAAGTGGGTGCGACGACCATCCCCAATGTGGTATTCCAGAAACGGTTTGGCAACACCACTCGTCCGCAGAATGATGTGCCAGGCCCAGGACGCACAATTGGGCGGGCGAGCACGCCAATTAGAGCGGTCCCTGACATACTTCTGTCGCATCCACGAGACCCAGAGCGTGTCGCAGTTGGTCGCCAGGTCCCAGAAGAGTTTGAGGAGGCCAACCTAGTTGTAGGTGCGAACACAGCGAATGCCCAGCCGACCCTCCTCCCTAGGGAGACAAATGTTCTTCTAGGAGACGAAGGAGCAGCCCGAGGTCCCGTTGCCAAACCAGAAGAACCGCATCATCTTCCGGTCGAACTCGCGGGTCACACCAATAGGGAGCGCGAAGGTGGACGTCCAGTAGATATGGATGGCAGAGAGCACAGAACGGACAAGAACCAGCCTGCCCGCGTAGGAGAGGAGCTTGGCTTTCCAAGTTTACAGTCGCCTATCCACGGCCCTCAGCAGGGGCGCACAGTCAGCCACCGAGAGGCGCTTGGGCAACAAAGGGAGGCCCAGGTACCTCATCAGGAACTCACCTTCAGGGAAGTTGAGGTGAGCGGATATCCAGCGGCGATGCTGGACAGGCCCACCAAAGTAAATGGCGCACTTGTGGTGGCTGAAATGCAACCCCGACAACGACGAGAACTTGTTCAGAAGGATTCTCAGGCCTCTGGCATTCTTCTTGTCCGCCTGGAGGAAGACCATGAGGTCATCCGCGAAAATGAGGTGCGAGACAGAGAGGTCCCCAACCGTCACCGGCTCAAGCTCACCAATGTCAGTCGCGTGCTTGAACAGATCGGACAGAGTTTGCATTGCCACAACGAAGAGATAAGGGGAGAGGGGGTCCCCTTGACGGATACCATTGGCGGATTGGCACCAGTCGGATCTCATCTCGTTGATGACGGTGGCGAAGTTATACTCCATGCAGGCCTCCATCCAGCCGATCCACTGCTCGGAGAAACCAAGCGGCGGAGGGCCGAGGAGATGAACGGGCGGCGGACCATGTCGAACGCCCGCCGAAGGTCGAGTTTAACACACATATAACCCCTCTACCGTGAGACATGCATACTGTGGCATATCTCATGGGCCAGCAGGATCACGTCGCCAATCCTTCTGCCCCTGACGAAAGCGGCTTGGTTCATGTCCATCAGTTGGGGAAGCCACAGCTTGAGGCGATTCGCCAAGAACTTCGTGAGAATCTTGTAGAGAACGTTGCACAGCGCGATGGGCCTGAAATCCTCCATAGTGTCCGGTACCTCCTTCTTGGGCACGAGGCACAGCAGCGTGCAGTTGATCTGCTTAGCCAGAAAGGAGGTGCGGAGGAAGTGGTTAACAAAAGCCAGTAGGTCGTTGGAGATAATAGGCCAGGCTGCCATGTAAAAATGGTTGTTGAACCCGTCCTCCCCAGGGGCCCTGTCAGGGTTGATGCTCCGGCAAGCCTCCCACAGATCAGCCTTCGTCGCCAGCAAACAAAGGGCGGAGTTCCCCTCAGCCGGGATGGTGTTGCAAGGAAGCTGGCGAGGGAAGGTGTCACCAACATGGTGGGTGTTGAAGATGGTCCGAAATCGGGAGAAGAACAGGGAGGAAATCAGTTGAGGATCCTCAACGTTCTCTCCCTCAACAAAGACCCGCCGGATAAGGTTACGGGCGCGGCACGCCTTGGTGGTGGCGTGGAAGAACGCAGTGTTAGCGTCGCCATCCTTCAGCCACCGGATTCGGGAGTGCTGCCAGGCGATCATCTCCTCCCTCCAGTAGAGATCCTTAAGCTGACTTCGGTAGTTGTTCTCGGCCTGGAGGAGAACAGAGGAACTCGGGTCTCGCTCGAGCGCCGCTTGCAGGGCAAGAAGGGAGCCCTTACAGGTCCGGATCCTATCCGGTATATGCTGAAAGGTGCGCACAGCCCAATGGCAGATACGACTACGCATACCATTGAGTTTAAGAGTAATGCGAGTAGATAGGTCCCCCCTCCCGGTGGGGAGACCAGCAGTCCACCACCAGCGGCAGGAAATCCGGATGCCGACACCAGTGGTTGTAAAATCTGAACGGGTGCTTCCGATGCCCAGAGTCCCGCTCCAAGGTGATAAGCAGTGAGGAGTGGTCGATGAGGAGTTTAGGCCCCACGAAAGTATAACAATTGGCAAAAGCATCAAGGAAATTAGAGGAGATGAGCGAGCGGTCCAGTCTGCAGGAAATGTTGTTCGACGGCTGTCTGTTGCTCCACGTGAAGGAGTCCCCCCTAAACCGCATTTCAAACAGAGCCATGGAGTCGACGAAACAGTTAAACTCCTCCAGGGCCACCTGGTTGGGTCTGCTGCCACCCCACTTCTCATGGGCGAAGCGAACACAATTGAAGTCCCCCGTCACCAGCCATGGGAGAGAGGGTCTAAGAGAAGCATGGTCCTCCCAGAGAGATCGTCTGGAAGAGAGGGCGTTCGCAGCGTAGATCACTGTCAGCACGAACGTCGGGCGGGAAGGCGCAGAGACCTCCATACGATACTTCGCAGTTAGACAACTAACTCTTGACCATCTAGAGGCATCAATCATCTATAGTTTATTGACAAGATACTTCGGCCTCTTGGTTTCTCAAAACCACTTGGATCTCATCCTAGGTAAATAGCCCTCAACCATCCAAAAGTATCAACCATTCCTAGAAGGTTAACTAGATGCCTCAGCCTCTTGGTCCTTAAAACCATAGAAATCCTTTTTCTAAAACCTTTGCAAAATTTATACATTTTTTTCCAAATCCTTTTTGGAAAATAATTTTGAAAACTATTTCAAAATCAACTATCAATATCACCCAAATCTTTGCACAAAACACGTGCAAGACCACAAAACATAAGTTGTAGATAATGATCAGTAGAAAACCACATGGCCAAACTATGCCCTCAATCCATGCTAGGGACACATGCAAGTGGCCTGTGCCACCAACACGTGCCCCAAGCACAAGGATAGGGTAGTAAGGAAAACTGCCACCTACATGATCATAAAATCTCATACACAAACCATAAAATTATGCACAATATATCAATACGAAGATAATGAAGTTATTATCAAATGCAATAGAAACCTCATGAATCCAATATCTAAAATTCAAGATATCGATAACAAAAGCTTAAATACTCTTACAGTGAACAGTGTTCACTATGAATACAATCAATATCATTTAATCTCAATCCAAGTATAGTAAATTATCAATAAATGCTGTGAATCATACTCATGGCAAAACTTAACAAGCCACAACAACTATCCTTCTCTAAATCCATTATAAGGGCGTAAAAAGCAACACATGCATATATATTTTGAGGGTCTCCTCCATTCTCTTGACAAAAAAAAAACACAAGCATATATATAAATTTTGCATTCAAATGGAAGCACAACCACCCACCAAATTTGCTACTAAATATCAAGATTTTAGAGCTCAAAGCTCAACTCTAAGAGTTCATATCGTGTATCATTGGAAAGGTCTCAAAATTATTTTTCTAACATCTATTAAAACACTAAAATCTGATATCAAAATCTCAATATATCATTAAAATAATTTACACATACGATCTCTGTGAACAATGAACAGCAAACATAGGCTATTGAATATTAACGATTATAGCTTTCAAATTCCTCTAAAATTGCTATAAATCATTAACATAGTAAGATCATTCTAATACAAATATTAGAATGCTAAGAACTCAACACAACAAATCTCAAAGAATCTAACTCTAATGCAACTACTGGCAATCCTCCTAATCGGAGCTCTTAAAACATCCACTCTCATCTCCAATAAGTACAACCAAACGTCCAGAGCAACCCAGCAATCCAAAACACAAAGAGAGTACAAGCCAATTAACACCCACACAAAAAGAAAAGAAAGGAATCCATCAACAATTCTAGCTCAACTCAACTTCCTCACAACCTAACCATCGTAGAAGAGGGCATCAACAATTCCACTTCTGACTGAAGCTTCTTCAAGTATTGGAGCACACGCGTGCGCACACACACACACACACACACTCTCTCTCTCTCTCTCTCTCTCTCCCCCCCCCTCTCTCTCT
>JAMKQA010000267.1:0-34519 GCA_024699735.1 Posidonia australis
CTAGGATCGTCCTTCGCAAACTGTGGGTAGACCAAGAGGAGAAGATGCATGCCCTATATGATCAAACATGCGATATGCTTTGGTGTCTTTTACTTGCGTTTTATTAAACCAGAGGGGATTATGAGCATTTGTCTCTAGTTATGCCTTATTAATTGTTCGTCTGAGTTTGTGTGTTTTATTTTAACTAGATAGCGAGGCAAACATGTCTCTACTCTCCTAATCATGGCAAATACAAAAATAAGGAAAAAACACACAATCATGGCATCCAAAAAGTCAGACAAAAGGCATAAACATGGCATGTGCTGGTGTAGTGCTCAAGTAGGTGAATAAAAAGCAAGTATCGACAAACAAAGCATGAAATAAATCATGTGCATGTGCGGTGGCATAGCAACAGTGTAAAGAAGACAAAAAGCATGTCCAGCCAAATATGTACAAGCAAACAGATCAAGCAAGCAAGAACAAAGTATATAGACCAAAGACAAGTAGGGAAACCAGAACGAAAGCTAGAATCTAGTTATCCCCAGCGGAGTTGCCAGTTCCTGTGACCATGCCGGTGGAAGCCTTGCACGGCTCTCCTCCTACCGGGTGCATGGAAGCACACGAGGAGACCCGATATGGTCACAGCGAAGATGGTGAATCCGGAGGAAGAGACTAGGAAAGGAGTCGCCACCTAGTCTTTTAATGGAAAGACGAGGAATACCAAAAACATAAGAAAACTAGGAAGTAAACAAGATGTAGAATGTATGTGTGTGCTCCGTGCCTAATGGACAATGCACAAATGAATGCGGGCCTGAGAAAGGGTAAGGATTCTAGTTACGCATGGGGAAAGGGTTAGGCACCCCCATGCGCCTGAGAAAACTCGGTCTCTCTAGGTTTCCATTTTGTCAATGGTCTATGGATGTATGCTTGCTTATTCTATATGCCCATGCTAAATATGACTGAAAACGTGCCAAATCAAAGTGAAGAAATGAAATAAAGGAAAAGCTAATCCAAGGGTCAAATGTAGGCATGGAGAATGCCGCTTTACTATATGCCATTAGGCGATGAGGAAAATCGTGAAAATCGAGAAATTCTAAGAAAGTGTCTCGCAAATCAGCAAAAATTGGGATAAATCCGAGAAAATCAAAAAGGGGAAAATAATCCTCATTCCGGGACAATGTCGGCTTTGTGAAGCCTTTTAATGTACGCCCTCGGGCAATGGAAAGCCAAAACAAATGTAAAGGCGAAAACTGGGAAACAATGAGAAAACCAAGCTCAGAACAAGCCAGAAAAACGTGCACAAAACAAGGAAAGAAAGGCAAGAAAACTTGTGCGGAAAGATGCGAAAAAATGTGCAAAATGCATATGTAAGTGTAAATAGTGAGAATTCCAGGGGTCGTTGTGCAAAAAACCCAAATTCTAATTAAAACTGATATTTTGAAGCCCAAATCATCAAAAATACATAGGAAAACACATTCTATGCAATTATGAAGAAATCCGGGGCCAAATGTGCAAAAATGTGCAATCATAGTGAAATTGAAGTTTCCTAGGGGTGAAAATGCAATTTTACTACTAAAACATGCATTTAATGCAATTTAGTAAAATATGCAAGAAAAATGATTCAAGAAAATTTCAGAAAGTTTCAAGGGAAAAACAGTTATTTTACCCTAGAAAACAGGCATTCAGAGTAAAAACTGTGAAGTGTAGGGGTTAAAATGCAAATTGCCTAGTAGACAAAGCATCCAGAAAAGTTCTAGAAGAAATCAGGGGTTAAAATGTAATTTAACCAGGGAAAACATGCTTTAGAGAAGTTTTCAATAAAATCTAGGGGTTTAAATGCAAATAAACCAAAGAACTATGTATTCTGGAAGGTTTCAGAAGAATACAGGGGCTTAAATGCAATTTAACCAGCAAAAATAAGCATTCTGGAGAATTTCAGAAGAATACAGAGGCTTTCAAGCGATTTTCACAGAAAAAAGTACACTCAGAAAGGTTTCAGGAAAGTTCAGGGTCTTTTATGCAAAAAAGTTGAATTAAAATGCATTAAAAGAAATCCTGAGGGCTTTTGTTAAAGTTCAATGCCTGGAAAACATTATTTTAAATGTTCAATGGGTAAAATGCAATATTTTCATTGAAAACTTATTCAAATGATTTATGAAAAATGAATGGAGGACCTATTTGTAATAAAAGGACCTATGTGTAATGAGAAAAGGATCTGAATGTAAAGAAAACATAGTTTCAGAACATTAATCAAAATAAAATGTTTTAATTTATTTTTTGAAAGGAAAAAAGAACGACGGCCGTCAACGACGGAGCTCCGCCACCGACGACCGCCGAAGGGGGCATAAAAAGCATTCTCGGATCAGACCTCACGGAAAGCAAGAAGGAGGTGAGAGGAAATGATCCATCGGAGTGGATCCAAGATTAATCGGTGGGAACGAGCCTCCCACCTACCTCGCCATCGAGGAGCTCCAGCGACGGCGTCGGGGAAGAAGGAACTTCTAGAGGGCAGTGGCGTGGCGATCCAGCGTTTGTGGAGGCCCCGGGTAGCATCGGGGAGCTTCTTCCTTCCTCTAGGAGCTAAATGGAGGAGGATGGATCGGAGGAGAGCTCCGACGGTCGTCAACGGCTTCTTCTCCGGTGAGCAGCATTGCTGCGACGATTGGGAGCTCGTGGCGCAGTTCCAATGGGGTCCAGAGTGCTCGAGGCATGTTGTGGAGTGTTTCTGGAGGCTCGGAGGGGCTCGTAGCTGCAGGAGGAGCCTTGTCCACCTCGGGCTTTGGTTATCTTCTCCAGCGACGACGGAAATGGCTTCTCTGCGATCTTCGGGAGGAGCTATCTGGAGGCGATGGAGCAGTGCGCTAGGGAGCGGAGGAGCACGAGGAAGACTAGGGGAGGAAGATAGGATGCTACTAGGGGCCAGGACTGTGCCCTGGGCCACCCTCCCACCTATATCACCGGAAAAAGGCGACGGTGAGCTTCGGGGAGCAATTCAAACCTCTGAATTGCTCAAAATCAATCCAGAAAGAGAGAGGGCAACCTAGGAAGCTACAAACAAAGCTAGAAGTGGTCAGAAAGGCACGTACCTGGCCTGACGTCACGAATCTACCTTTGCAACCCGTCGGAGCACTGAAAGTCTCTTCCTCCTCTCTCCGCGAACCTTCCTTTCTCTCCGAAATCCTCTGGCACTCTCAATTTTCCTTCTCTCTCTCCAAAAGTTCTTTAAATCTCTGCCTCTACCCTGCCTTATATAGGTGAAGAACCCAACGACCCACTCACAACAAACTGCCACCCATCCTAATAGACCATCTAACAAACTACCTAACTCACTAACTAAGCTAACACCCTCCTTAATAGACCTAACAGACTGCTAAACGGCTGCCTCCTGCTGTCTCCTTGCTCGCCAACAGAGATGAGCGGCGATCCAGGCTTCGCCGGTGGCACATCCTGTGGCTCTGGATGCCCTGGGAGATGCTGGACTGATGGAGCTCGAGTTGGGTTGGAATGGCTGGTGAGATCAGTGAGGAGAAAATGGGTTCAATGGCTAAATTGTGAGAAATCAGTAGAGAAGAAAATTGGGTGTGGGACTTGTATGTTTTTTGGTAGAAAAAATATCAGTAAATGAAGAAGGAGAAAAAAAATGATGAATATGGATAGGGAAAAAAAAAAAGGTGTTCGGTTGGAAGAAAAAAATGGGTTAAATTGTTTTGGGCCTTCATGGGCTTGGGGCCAAAGTGGGCTATGTGGGCTTAATGGGCCTATGTGGGCCTAAAGGGCTTCAATTGGGTTTAATGGGTCTATTTGTGGTTAACTGCCCAGCCACCACACTTCCATCTTGCAAAATTGGGAAATTGGGGTGTCTACAGCTTGTTAACGAGAACCACCACTATAATTGTGCAAGAAAAAGATGCTATGGAGCCACTCATCTTGGGGAGATCATGGCTGGCAGAAGTAGTGTCTTCTGTGCACCAACTACTAATATTCAAATATAAAGGAATAGTGGTTAACATCCCAGCCCATCATCAAGGGGTACTCTGGAGACTAGGTCCCCTAGAGCCACTACCACAAATAACCACCTTCCACGATGAAGGGAAAGAGGGGGCAATACCCCCACTTTGGAAGAAGTCGTTAAGAGAGGCCCTCTCGTCAATATGGGGGCCCAAAGCTGTGTCACCATTGGTCTCGCCAATCTTTAGAACTACCATACCACCACAATGCAAGTTGGCAATTTTCAAGACCTCAAGCTCTTAGGGTGCAACGACACCACGAACCATTGTGACTCCCCCATTGTCAATATTTCGAGCACTTGGAGCATCACTAACAAAAGCCATCAACCCACCAGGGCATAGAAAGCATGCATCATAGAAGCAAACCTTTGTCATGCCACATGATCTTATTCAGTGGAAGATTCCAAAGAAGCAAGAAAACAAAGTCAAGATTGAAACGACAGCAACAGCCATCACCCAAGGAGGAAGAATGTTGAACCGAATAGTGCTGTCAGTAGAGCAAGTAGGGCCATTGAAACCACAAGAGAATCAAAGAGCTCTGCAAGAAGTGCTCAAAAAAGCACATGAGCTCTAGACATACAAGCAAAAGAGCTTCAAGTGATAGCTACGGTCACCTTTGTAAAGCCTACAATTACCTTTTCTGATGATGAACTAGCGTCACTAGAATGGAAGATGGCACCTTTGAATGTAACTATTTCTATAAATAATCACTTAATATCGAGTGTATTAGTAGATATAGGAGCATTAATGGACATTTATTCCTTGTCTACCATAAAAACTTTGGGTGTGAATGAGGCCCTGTTAACTCCCATAGACATGACAATTGCTGGATATGATGATAGAAAATGAAAAGCACAAGGCAAATGGACCACACGAATTGAAATAGGACTGGCACAAGTCCACACACAACTAGTTGTTATAGACATGAACACCGCATACCAAATCATCATGGGAAGGCAATGACTTAACAGTCTAAAAGCAATTTCATCCCCTCGCCATCAATATTTAAAATTCCTACGCAATGGGAAGATCATAAAAATAAAAGGGGACATGCTATCCATAGAAGACGAAGCAAATGTAATCTACTTACTACATAATGTTTGTGTGCAAGAAAAACCAACTAAAGCTGAGATGGAAAAAAACATAGTCTCCATGGTTGAGCTCAGGGAACGATAGGCCAAGCCCAAGTTAGTCTACCAAGTAAAGTCATCTCCCAAAGCCAAAACAACCCCTATGAATGTGGGATGGGAGATCATAAAGAAAATTGGCTACATGGAGAGCCAAGGGCTAGGATTGGAAGGAAAAGGAGTGAAGGAGCTTGTAAAGGCATGTGATGGTGTTGGTCGAGTGGGATTGGAGTTCAACCAACTTCCAGATGAGCAACCCCTGTAGTGGAACCTAAGGGACCACTTCACCAGTAGAGTCATCATGAACCCAAATACTATCCCATAAGAATATGTTGCCTCGTCCGAACATACAAAGGACGTCAATCCAAGCATAAAGGATATGGAGGGTGAGTGCATTTCCAATTATTTGAAACCCTTGACGTACAAAGAGGGTTGCCAAAAGTCAAAGATCTATCAACCACTGAGCCACCGATGCCTTTGCCAACAGTTGAGCCAATGGCATCCCCTCTAACAACTAAGCCATCGGTGTTTTCACTAACAACTGAGCCACCGGCACATTCACCAACAACTGCACCAACGACGTCCCCTCTAACAACTAAGCCACCGACGTTTTCACCAATAATTGAGCCACCAGCATTCTCTCCAACAACTGACCTAACAACATCACCTCCAACAATTGAGCCAACAGCATCAACAGCCAAACCACCAGCATTCACTTTAACAATTGAGCCATTAGCATCCTCTCCAACAACTGAGGGTTCGCCACTAGCTCCTGCACCTCAAGATGAGCCACCACACTCCTCTTCTACCACCAAAATTTCTTAGTACTCTTCGCCTTCAGCTTCAAAACCATTTCCTATGTTGAGCCAACTCACTGAGCGAAACCTAAGAAGGTCGTAGCGATTAGTCGACAAGGTTCGCCTTCTTAGCGCGAATATCTTTGACAATCTGCAATCCCGCAGCCTGAAAGTGATCCAAGCCATGGTGCAAATCATGAGCCTTTCAAGGATGGCAGGAATGCAAAAAATGACGAGTCTGCCTAGAAAGGTTCAAACCTCTCATGATGGAGGTAAATCTAGGGGCATCCCTCTAGATTCTGTGAATAAAAGACTTTTTAATTCTACATTGCTTTATTTTCCTAGCAATAATTTAGTTTCCATTTTAAATAAGGGAAAGTAGGATCACCATGTTAGTAGTAATAGCTCATGGTCATCCTTGACCACCACTTTGAAACTATTCGTGTTTGTCATTACACAGAGGCAATGCCTTAGGAGTTGGCTACCGCCAACATGGTTTTCCAGATAGAAGAATTTGACAAGTTTAGGAGATGCTCAGGTATACAGGCATATGAGTTATCGAACTATGACAATGATGAGGCAGACAAGGAGGCCAACTCAGACTTGCTCAGCATTTAATAGATAAATACGAAGAGCAAACCAAAGTAGTTGAGGAGGAAACCGTGGAAATCAACCTGGGAACGATGGAAGAGCCAAAGCCAGTACTCATAAGTGCCAACTTAAATCCAATGGAGTGAGCAGAAATGGTAAAGATCCTAAGGACTTTGTGAATGTATTGGCCTTCATATATGAAGATATGCTTGGTCTACAGTCAACCCTAGTGGAACACCAACTTCCACTAAACCCTAGTGCCAAACCCATCAAGCAAAAGTCAAAGACGAGATCGACAAACTCCACAAAGCAAAATTCATCAAAATAGTCATATACCCCAAGTAGGTCTTTAACATTGTGCGAGTGGCTAACGATGACAGGAGAGTCAAAGTCTACATCGATTATCACAATCTCAAAGAAACTTGTCCAAAAGTTGACTTCCCTCTACCATATATTGACCTGCTAGTGGACAATGCCGTGGGATAGGAGATGTTGTCGTTCATGGATGGCTTCTCTAGCTACAGCCAGATTAAGCTAGCAAAAGAAGACTAGGAAAAGACATCGTTCATCACGTCGTGGGGAACATATTATTACGTGGTTATGCCATTTGAACTCAAGAATGCTAGCACCACATATCAAAGAGCAATGACGGCCACATTTCACAACATGATGCACGATTGCATGGAAGAGTAAGTCGATGACAACTTGGTTAGACAATGGAAGGGCATTTTGAGGCACTAAGAAAAGTACTAAGTAGAGCAAGGCAGTACCAATTGAAGATGAATTCAAAGAAACGTGTATTCGGAGTTACTGTCGACAAACTACTAGGCTTTATCATCAATAATATAGGAATTGAGGTAGACACACAAAAGGCCAAGGTCATCGCACAAATGCCTCCCCCAAGGAACATCAAGGAGCTCAGAGGACTCATCGGGCGTTTACAATTCATCCGATGATTCATTTCAAAACACATCGATTGATGTAAGCCCTTTTATGAGCTGTTAAAAGGGGCAAAAGAGTTCATCTGGGAGAAGAATTGTCAAAAGTCTTTTGTTGAACTCAAGGCTTACCTCATGATTCCTCCCATCTTATCAGCACCCATACCAACGAGGCCTTTATTGTTATATGTAGAAGTTACTTCATCCTCTATCGTGGTGGTGCTCGCCCAACACAATGAAAGCAGAAAGAAAGAGAAGGCCATCTACTACCTAAGTAGAACATTCCTAGGATGTGACGAGAAGTATACTACTATTGAAAAGTATTGTTTAGCATTGGTATGGGCATCTCAAAAACTAAGGCACTACTTATTGGCTCACAAGGTCTATTACATAGCAAAAATGGATCCCATCAAGTACATGTTTGAGAAACCAGCTCTCTCTAAAAGTTTGGAAAGATGGTAGATTCTTCTGACAGAGTTTGACGTCTAGTATGTACCTCAGAAAGCAGTCAAGGGGCAAGCCATAGTAAATAATATGGCGGAACTATCCATAGAGGACTACTAGCTAGTCTAAACAGATTTCCTAGAGGAAGAAATATTGCCAACACAAGCTGTGGAATCACTTGACAAACAATGGACCCTTTACTTCGATGGAGCACTGAATAGGCAAGGGGCTGGCATCAGCATAGCACTCCTCTCCCATGAAGGAGTCCTCATTCCTTGAGCCATCCAATTAAATTTGACTACAGGCACCAACAACGCTGTAGAGTATGAGGCCTTGATCCTAAGACTACGCGTAGCCTTAGAGCAAGGGACAAAGTAGTTAAAGCTCATCAGATACTCCCAACTGATTCTGAGACAAATCTTGAACAAATACAGAACCAATAACCCAAGATTAGCAGCATATAAAGAGATCACCCACTTGTTGATGACTCGGTTCCAGCAAGTGGTGTGTGTCCATATCCTCTAGTGCACAACCTTCTTGTAGATGCTCTTGCTTTGTTAGCCTCCTCGATTGAGTTCTCAATCATTTCTAGAGAATAGACTATCACGCTGTTGCAACAAAGGGCATCCCTCCTTGAGTCAACCAAGCCATGGGCATTGGAGCTCAAGTAGGAGATTGAGAAGCTAAAGATCACAAGGTTTGAAGTTTGCTACAACATCAAAGAGGATGGAAACCCTTGGTTTTTTGACATCCAAAACTACATCCAAAGTAGGACTTTTCCCAAGTATGCAACTTCGCAAGACAAAGAAGCAATAAGAAGGATGGCTACCAAATATTTCATGAGAGCTGAGGTTCTGTTCAAGAAGTCTTTCAGTAGGAGAGAGCTTCGTTGCATCACCTACGAAAAGGTCGTGGTCATCCTCAATAAAATACACGACGGGATATGTGGTGGACACATCAATGCCCAATTCATGGCCAATATGATATTACGAAAAGGTTACTATTAGCCCACCATGGAAGTAGACTGTGCAAACAAATTGAGAAGGAGCAAACAATGCCATGTTCATGCAGACAAAATACATGCACTGGCATCATATTTGAACCCGTCCCAGGCACCATGGCCGTTTGCTATGTGGGCATTGGATGTAATTGGCCCCATTGACACAGAAAAGCAGAACAAGTTCATATTCATTTCCACTAAATACTTTATCAAATGGGTGGAACTAGAGGCGTTCACTGAAATCAAGGCCTCAAGTCTTTGCAAGTTCGTTCGAAAGAATATCCTTTCAAGTTTCAGGATCCCAAAGAAATTGGTAGCAGACAATGGTGCAATCTTCACATCATAGGACTTTCGAAAGCTATGCAAGAAGTTCAAAATTGAGCTACACTATTGATCACCGTACTACACCTAAGGTAATGGACAAGCTGAAGCTACTAATAAAATGTTAATTCGAATCATTAAGAAAATTGTAGAAGGCGCCAAGAGACTTGATTAGATAGATAAACTAACCAACGCTTTATGGGCCTACCAAACCTCCATAAGAACACCCATGGTTCAAACCCCATTCGTGCTTGCTTATGGTATGGAGACAGTAGTCCCATTTGAAATCATGGTCCCATCATCAGGAGTCCAACTCGACGATGAGATAACTGCCAAGGATAAGAGGCAGTTGTTAAGTCTACAGTTAGTCCTACTAGATGAGAAGTGATTGCAAGCCGCCGAGCATGTACGCCTCTACTAGGAACGACTCGCAAGGGCATATAAAAAGAAAGTAATTGAACATAAATTTAATATCAATGATTGGGTGCTTAAAGAAATCCTGCAACGCAAGCATGTGAAGTTGAGACCGAATTGGAAAGGACCGTACTTGGTGATTGAGGTATATCTAGGCAACACCTATTGTTTGGCCAGAGAAGATGGCACTAGGCTTGAATACCCTTGGAATGCATTGCACCTCAAGAGGTACTACCCTTGACATGCATACTAGGCCTATAGATTGCCCGAGCTTGCAAACTACCTATCTCACAAGACTTAGGAACCTTGTCCTTGGCCTCACCTTACGAACACATCATGGGAAAATGGGATCAAGGGTCTGACATTGAGATGAAGGCAAACGTCCAAGAGTTCCCCCTTCGATTCATGAATAACAAGTCCACACATTTCCCTAAAGTCAGTATGCTATTCCAGTGTAAATCTTAATAAGTTGTGATTAGGTAGATGTCTAAGGAAAAACTTAGAAGCACAAAAGAGGGGAGTGCATCCAAAATAAAAAAGTGACTCAGTCCATCTATTGACCAAACACCTAAAACAGGGGTGAGAATACTGACACTTGGCAGGTGCACTATCACAGCATAAAATCCCTTGAACAATGATGGGTCGACACCTACCGAAAGAAAAAAAAAGAAATAAAAGAAAAAATGAAGAAAAGAAGACAGTAAAGAAGCTATCCATTGACCAAAAGAAAGAAAGAAGGGAAAAGATGCCTGTAAAGAAGCTATCTAAAAAGAAATGAAGGAAAAAACGGCAACAAAGAAACTGTCTAGAGTCAAAACAGAAAATTAAGGGATAAAAAAAAGTGTAGTAGGATTTGACCTTGCACCAGAGGGGTTTGGAACTTCGAGTCAAGCAAAAGTCTCAAGACAGGAAACCATCCCCTCTTCCCACACCCTCCACTACACACTCAGAGGTAAGGGGTAGGAACCCAAGACTACAGACAATTAGTACTGAGATAAGCTAGAAGCATCTACTAGCCCAGAAGGGCACAAGGGACCCAATCGTCAAGGTTTCCACCCATTCAGCTCTCTCATCCCAGACTTGCAGAGGGTTTAATTGCTTTCTCCCAAACCAAAATCCAAAAAAAAATACAAAAACCAAAAATAAAAAAACACAAAAAAAGCCAAAAATCTAAAAAAAAAAAAAACCAAAATCCAAAAAAATATAAAAGCCAAAAAAAAAAAATACAAAACCCAAAAAAAAAAAAAAAATCGAAAAGTAGGGTAAGCTCTACCTAACCAACGTTGTTTCATGAAACTAATAACAAATCAAGGCTTATGACAAAAAAATCTAGGACATCCGTTTGACCTCTCCTACCTAGGATGGTCGCTTGGTATTTGCCTACGAGGCAATGCTGGGGTCTAGAGAAGAGACAACCCCTCACCTGACATATCATTTCTCATTAGACAACAAAGCTGAGGCCATGACTTGTTATCCTCCACCTAAGTTTCATTCTATGATTGTTGTTTCTTATGGTTTTCTAACCTCTGTTATATTTTTCTAGGACTAGGGGCAAGGGACATCCTAGAAGGCCTAACAAGTTTGCTAAAGATGTGTAGGATAGCACCGATAGGTGTTATATGCTAGAAAGCTAGCGTTCTACAAAGAACACCCTCGAGGAAGTGTTCAACATTTGTCATATGCCTAGCATTTACTGTCCTATGTAGAATGCCCAAACAAGAGTGTTCAACATGTCTAGAAAATAATTGCAGAAAACTAAAGTGCTAAACACCCCAGTCATGACGTTTTACGTTTTAACAAAGACTTAAAACTGCAAATTGCTGTCAAACATTCCCGAGATCAATACCAAGCTCACAAGGGAGTATTTCTTCATTCATCACAGTCCAATACACACAATGGCTAGGGAATAAAAGTTGAAAATATTTATTGAATATGAAGGAGAATTATTGCAACTATGGAGGGTCAAAGAACATAAAAAAGGGAAAAGGCTGAAATTACTACAAGGCTAATTATTTAATCTTCTTTTCTTCTTATGCAGCACCTCGGATTCCTCGACCCATTACATCAACTTTAGTAGCAGCATAGAATACCAGGCCCAATGATCATCCTCTCGGTGCTGCAAGCTAGTCAAAGGTGTGAACTGGGACCCATTTGAGTCGTCATGGCGGTTCAAGGTTGCCCATAGCGTCTAAATGTAGTACACCATGGTTGCATCAATCGGTGAACCACGCTCACACACTCAGACATGGGGAATATGGCTCAGCCTAGGTGGTAAGCCCTTCTTGTGTCCCACCATTTCGTAGCAGCGATGGGTGTTGTACACTACAAAGTGGGTGGGCCCAATTAGCTTAAGCTCGATTGAAAGACCTCTTGATTGATGTTTGAGGTCGTATGGCGATTCAAGGGTGTAAAGGCTAACAAGAGTAGAGGAAAGTAGGCAAACTCTCTCCTCAACTAGGTCAGCCTTTGTGGCTTCAATCCTAGGAAAGTGGACTTACAGCCACCACGAGAGAAGGAAGGGAGAGCCAATGAAATCGTTTCCAGTGGCAACACTAGTCAAACCCATGTATGTTGCTGCGAGAGTGGCTACCAAGGGAGAAGGTCATAGATGCTCGGTCAACCCCACAACGAACTCTGTGTAGTAAACATCCAATGTGAAACCTTTGGAGACGAGCAAAGTCAAACCCCCAATCAACAATTGTAGGCATATCCAGAGTTGGTCCTCAGTGGCAGAATCTTGTACCTAAAGGAAGCTATAATATAAGTGGGCCAAATCAAGTCGGTGACTCTTGAGCACAAGAAAAATAGGCAGAGATGTGCAAACACGATCTAGGAACTTTTGCATATCATCTACACCGTATGGTAAAGGGAAGTTAGCATCCAATCGTGCCCCACCAATTTTCGACATGCCCAGCAGACCAACAACTTTCTCTACCAAGATTGTCATCTTGCATCCATCAACAAAAAATGTATGAGTCTGGGGATGGCAAAACACATGCACAACATGGAGTAAAGGCTAGTCTAGAGTGGTGCCTAACAAGTCCAAGAGCTTGTTAAAGCTTGTATTTGCAGGAAGTGGCTTTTTGTCTTGTGCCCAAAGGAAGAACTCCTTCACCAAAGGAGAGTTGTAGGGGATGTTGTGGTCAAACCAAAGCATTCTTGTGAAGTTAGTGATTTCTTGTAAAGACCAATCATTAAACTAGAAACAACAAAGAGAATGAGAAAAATCAAGAAAAAAAAACATACCCTTCCAACTTGAATATGGGACTTCATATGGTCCTCAATTGCCTCTAAAGGAGTCACAGTCCTCCTACTATGATACATGGGAACATTAGAAATCAAAACAGAAGCCATGAAGACAATGAGGAGATGATGAAACATAAGAAAATAGGGATGAACACAAGAAGCAAGAATGGATGCCTTGAGAAGGCTATGCTGTGCTTTTATAAGCATAGGAAGGCACAATGAAGGCCCCTTTACGCGGGCATTAAGACAATTACAAAGCATTACGAAAAATTAGCCGAGAACTAGAAAGGAAAGAGAGGATTCTGAGCTCAATGTGTTGAACGCCCAAACTAGGGCGTTCAACGTTGAGCGTCCAACATACAACGTTCAACACTCTTAGTAAACATTGAATGCCCAATATTTAGCATTTAACACCTTTAAGCATTGAACGTCCATTAGTTAACATACAATGTTGTATGCGCCAGATTGGCCATTCAACACTTATTAGATTTCTTTAAACACTGAACTTGGCTGTGGCTCCCTCTAATGCATGGATAAAATACGAAATGGATTTCCATCAATTCTAGAGGCTTCTACATGTTAAAGCACACATGTGGGCACTTATTTCACATTTTATGGATTTCTAGGCCATCCACAATCACCTGTTGTGACTTTCATTAAGTTAATGGCTCGATAAGGTGTCGACGACCTCAAAAATCAGTTTTAAAGTGCACAAGTAAAATCTATCTTCACAGCTTTGTTAGTAATATATTATTACACATCAATGGGCCTATTTTATGCTGATTTGAATTAAAAACAATTATTTTGGGTATTACTCAAGGCATTCGTCACTTTAATTCATTTTTAACTTAGAGAAAAGAAAGAAAAAATGAAGTATTTGACAAGGTTGCCAAGTGCTTATGAAATTCCCATTTAATTTATAAATATAATCATTCTACAAGATCATTGGGGCATACCCCTGAGGTACAAGTACAAAAAAAAAAGCAAAAACAAGTTATTGTGATTAAGGGGCGGTCTCGCCCTCACCCTCTGAGCTAGAGGAGGTGCGATAGGAGGCTGACGAGACTAGCAAACTGAAGCAACTAAGGTATCCCAAGAGACAGACCAAGAGTGGTGACTACCAAATGATGCCTCGGCTCGGTAATCGGTGGGGGTGGAACCGAACAACCCGACTTGACACTGCTCTCGTAAGCATGGCGCCTATAGTGCCTCACCTCGCCCTCAAGCTGAGACATAATATCTTCGTTGGCTCTCAAGGTCTACAAAGACAGTGGAGGAGTAATTAGCACAATAGGTATTAAAGAAGACAAGACAAATATAGCCTTACTATCTAGGCTCTGGCTAGCTATCATCTCAACTTGACTACCTCTAGGGACAGGTCAACTATGATAGGAACTTGCGACTACACAAGCAGCTTGGCAATCTCAGCATGTCTCTCCTTGACAAGTTGGTGAGTGTGACCGAAGTCCATTGTCATCGCTTGCACCAACTACTCCAGCTCCTGAATCTGGGAATCCTAGCAAGCAATAGTCCCCTCCAACTTCTCAAGCCTCCTCCCAAAGCTAGCAAAGATAAAGTCACCAACCTACTCCTTCAGTTCGTTCTCCAAGAATGCCACCTACAAGTAATTTCATCAGCGCCAAGGGGAATCAAATCATATTTCATAAAATAATCATACCTTATCCTAGAGCTAAGAAATCTTCTTTGAATGGCTCAGAGGAGGGGCTGCATTGATCAAAGGCTAGAAAAGAAACAAAAAAGCGGAAGTTAGTCTTGGTGGGCAAAGAAGCTATTAAACTATTAACTAAAATCTAACATGAGAGGCGGAGGCATGGAGTTGCTCAAGCTCCTCCCTTAGACTGGCCAACTGCTGGGACAGGCCATGCTCATGTTGAACCTGATCATCAGTAGCCTTCAGTTGCAAATGAAATTGAGTCAGTAAACAAGAACTAAGAGGCTACAAATAAATAAAAGACTCATTGTAATCTCCATCTAGGTACAATGGGAATATATAGCAACTAGTAACTTGGTTCGAGACATCACGGTCTCGCCCAAGTCAGTGTCCCCCATGTGGAGATCTAAGTGTCCAAGGAAGTGGGGCTGGGGGGAAATCATCAAAGCTAAGAACTCAACATCCATGTACTCACCCCACGTAGCCACATCCTCAATAGTGGCATCAGTCGGAGTAGGCGAACCATGACGAGCCCAGTCCAGGAGCTATGCTCCATAGACGTCGACCCAGTAGCGGTCCCAACCTCCACTACCTTGAATCTCATGCCAAACTCAAAGGGGAGCAACTCGAGGCTATATATGGCGATGCCCCAAATGACGTAGTTTTCGGCTAATTTGCTGAAAGTGGTAGTGGTTCCAACAGTGAATCCACACTTCCTGGTCCAAAATGACTCTATCCTAAACAATCTCTGGGATGTCATCATGCTTGCCCTCAGCATAAGGGTGCCAGGTCACCTAAAAAGCAATGAAAAGGAGCATCAGATTACTAAATATTTGACGGAAAAGTTGAACCAATAAAAGCAAATTACCTGGGCTAGAACGAGGAGCTCAAAAAGCAAATGATTGACAAAGCAATTGTCATCTACAGACTTGGGGGCTTGCTCAGCATAGGCGCAATACAATCCTCGAGCGTAAGGCACACCCGTCAAAGGAACTAGAGGAGGAGTGGGACACAGAAAGGAAATGATACTAGGCCCACATTTGCACAAGGTAGGAAACATTGGATAGCCAATTATACTAAAGGAACACACAAAAAAGAAATTTAACAATTTGTTTTACCTGAAAGAATGACAGGTTCCCTCCTAACTGGCAAGAGTTGCCATCTAAGAAGTGGAAGAGAGTAGAGTATAAATGGGCATGACTGGCTGCACCCTATAGATATCCTGTTTTGACACTCCCCAACCTCCATAGAGTAGCATTGCATTAGCATATAGCTTAGGACCCCATTACCACGACATAGAGTCCCATGTGCCTATTCTTTGTGTAGAACGCCCAATGCATGGCGTTTTAGGTTGAACACGTACGAATTAGCGTTCTATGATTTCCTTCCCCATCTGGCCCACTTGCCTTATTTGGACTTGGTTGATTTCAACATAGACTCTTGCCTTTTTTGAAAGATAATGTTGCCTGTCACACTCCTCAATCTTGGCCCACAAATCATTGAGCCAAATTTGGTAGGCTAACTAGATAGATGCGTAGAATGCCTTATCTAGGTCGTTCTATGTTGAATGCCCAATTTCTGACGTTCTACACCGGTAATCCAAGCTCTCCATGTTAGCCTTCTTTCCTTATTTGGCGAAATTCGATTTTTGAAACCCTACCTTGTTTAGGCATCTACTAATTACGTAAACATGTGATTAGGGCTTAATCTTATTCAAATCAACCATTAATTGGGGATTAAACACTCCTAGCTAGTAGTTGATGTAGGAAGGATGTAAAACATCCTATTTTGGGCATCTTACATAGAACACCTGATGTGGGCCATTGAACGCCCTTGATTTGGAAGCTTTTGATGGTAGCTATTTAATCTTGCCAATTTTAGTCCCTTTTGCCTTTTTAGGTCCTCCCATCCCCCTATAAATAAAGGGGAATCCTCAGCCTTCAGTGGAGACCAGAAGTTTTATTGAGAAAGGGAGACCAGAAGTTTGATTGAGAAAGGGGAACTAAAAGTTTGATTGAGAAAGAGAGACTGAAAGTTTGATTCAAAAAGGGAACCCAAAAGACTGATTCAAGAAAAAAACTGAATCTGATCTAGAGGACTGAAATTCTGAGAAAAGAGAGAGAGAGGGAGAGAGTAAAGAGATTCTGAGTTCTTGAAGATCCTAAGTCTTCTCTAGCTATGCCATGTCTACGTCTTGCATTTCACACACATGATAGGGGGTTTTTCTTTTCTAGTCAACCTACATACTCCATTTCTTATTTGCATATTATAGTTAGGTGTTTTCATTTCATTACAACCGAGAGGATAAAATCCCTCGGGTAAGTATCTATCATTTATTGCACATGACTTTCAGTTTCACTTCGGAATTGTTTACTACCCCATATTAATAAAAATTTTATTTATTTTAACATTGTTTTGCAAGGAAGATAAGAAGAAGAAAAGCTCATTGACACAGGCACCCTTGAGCGATGTTGGCGTCGTCTTAAGGAAGTTGAATCCGTACCACAACAAGATCTCTCTAAGGCGTCTTGAGGGCTAACGAAAGCAAATCGAGAGTGGCGATCACACCAACTTCAAAATACGTGGAGTGGAGAAGTCAGAATCAACAAAAGGGACAAAAGTGAGGTGACAAAATGCATCGAGGCACGTAGACTGTGCATCCCCCTCAAAAATCCTGCATCCACTATCTAGTGATCACAGTGGGATGGCTAAAAGTGCTCCTGTGCTAAGGTGAGTGTTCTTTTGCCTTCCTTCTTTTTACTTTTTTCCTTGCATTTCTATTTCTATTTGCGGATTTTCAAGTGTCGTGGAGAAATTCCTCATAGTGTTTTCGGGCACCACAACCTCTTGGTTATTTGGCTTTCTTTTACAATTAAATTCCTTCCACCACCCCTCATTTGATTTTGGTTTATGGAAGCAAAGTTGGTGGAATAACAAAAACAATTTTTTGAAAAATCTCCTATTAGAGTGTTAAACGCTTGATTTCTGGCATTTTACATTAGACGCCATATTTTAGGCATTCTACATTGAATGCCCACTAATAAATGTACAACATCTTTGATTTTGTTTTCAAATTTTCTCCTTGTTTTCTTCTATTATAACTGGCCCTAGGACTGTGGTGTGAGGTGATCAGCTTCTACCATAGGGACCAGAACCACAAGTCCTTGTGTGCTTTTCAAAAACCCAATAAAAATCATGTTTTCACTATGCTTTGATTGGCCCTTATTGGGAAATAGATTGATTGCATCTTTTCTTAGGCTACACGAATAGCTACCCAAGTTCTGAGTGCCCTTGTCGCAAGAGACTTGGGAGAAGTGTTTGCATTGTCACTTGCTTTTACAAGGGACACTATTCCTTCCATTGACCCTTTGTAAAAGCAAGTTAGAAACCTAAGATAAGAATTATATTCTCCCTCCCCTTTCTGTGGCTTATTGTGATTTGAATTAATACGCGAGAGACCCAACTAATCCTAGGTATGCTGGACTTTATCTCTACGGGATAGGGATCTTAGTGTGCTCAGGCTCTCCCAAGAAACTTCAGGAGTTGAGATAAAGGGTAGTATCTAGAATAAGAGTTTTTTCCCATTTATGAAAACCCATATCCAAACCTTGAAGAAAAACCATACCTAACCATTAGGTACCTCAAGAACCACATAGGTTAACACATTGATAACAAGTGAAAATACTAAAATCCTTTAATACGTTTGTCTGGAAGTGTTACTGTGCAGGTTCTGTGTTAGGAGTGTTATACGCCTGATCTTAGGCATTTTACGTTAAACATCCTAGATCCAGCATTTAACACTATGGCTACTGTTTTCCTTTTCTGGATTTTCTATGAGGTATCTTCATACAACTACTTTAGGTATAGGGGATTTAAACAATATAGTCCTAGTTCCTGTTTTTATTTCATTTTCTAGAAACTTGTATTAGGCAATATAATCCTTTGTAATTCTCTGTAAGTCCTTGTAATCTTTCCAAAAAACAAGACAAGAAGCGAGAAAAAGAAGAAAAAGAGAAAGAATAGAATAAAAAAGAAGAGAAAAAGAAGAAAAAAAGGAGGAAAAATCAGAGCGAAAGTAGTTGGACGACTGTTTTTTGGCATCTTACATTAAACACTTATTATCAACCATCCCATATTAAATGCCCTGTTCCAAGCATTTTACACTTCCAAGAAGCATCACACTACTCAAAGTTGCCAAAATGAATCAGATCTCTAAAGTAGAGCAGCCATGTGTAGACAGATCTGAGATGACCAGCACGTTAGGGGAGAAGCTGACCCTCATCATCTATCATCCCATCACTACAGAAGCACTAGATCTCGATTCAATCTAGTACAAAGCCATGTATCAGTTTCTAAATAAAGATGCACCAGACCCTACAAGGGCATCCCAACAACCTAGAATTCATTTCCATGAGCCACCTACCTTTGATGAAGGACAACGAAGGCCTGCTGCGGACCACATTCCTAGAGACCTACACTAGGGACAATATGGAAACCCACCTCCGGACATGAACCATCAAAGGCAAGGCAATACGCTCAATGGAAGATTCAGAACAATGGCCAATCCCCTAGTCCAAGAACAAAGTTAGTTCTAACATGGCATGTACCAAGAGCGAATCAATCCACTCTTCGAACAACAAGCAGTAGGCAATCAGTTGTTGCAAGGATACCACCATCACCAAGCATGCCCCTACAGTGTGAGCCACAATAGATTGCCAGCGACTACTAGCCACCATTTTACTAGTAGCAGGCATCAAACTCAAACATCCCAACCCCATCAGTAGAGATGAACAACTTAGAAGAAATGAGAAAGATGCTTAGCACATTAGGAGTATACACTCAGGCTCCTACAAATTTCGACATGAGCCAATCCCCTCCTGTCTAGTACCCTCCAAGGTTCAAATACCCAATGACTCCTTAGTTCGATGGGACAACCAACCCTCATAGCCACATTGTTCGGTTCCAAATGGAGTCGGCCCCATACTTCTATGATTTGGGGCTAATTATTCATCTCTTTTTCTACTCTCTAGCGGGCAAACCCATGGACTGGTTCCTCACCCTCTATAATGAAGATCTCAGTAGCTTTGACAAAATCCGAGAATGCTTCCTCGCCAAATACCAGTACAAAATTGACCCAAAGCCTACTTTCCACTACTTGAGCAAGGAGGTTATGAGGCAGGGTGAGAGCTGGGTAAGTTTTGCTAGTAGATGGTGTGAGATGGTGGTCAGGTCTGGTCTCACCATCCTAGAGAGATAGGTGGTCCAAACCATTATTGCCAATACAATGGGACCAATGAAGAAGGGGCTAGTAAATGCACACTACCTTACTATAGCAGCCCTGTACGAGGTTGCTGCTTTTGTCAAAGAAAATTTCCATGAATTCGTTGAAGAGTTGAGGAAAACAAGAAAGGCACAAGTGATTGAAGGTGTGATGGGATCAATAAACAGAATCAACAACACACCAAGGCCACAATGGCAAAGGGTAATTTATGAGCATCACCTTGAACCTCATCGCAACAATGTTCAACCACTATGGGCTTTCCTCAGCAGCAACAATGGGGCTCTCCTCAGCAACAACAATGGAATCCTCCTTAATAGCTACAATGGAACCCTCCATAGTAGCAACAATGGAACCACCCTCAACAGCAGCAGTGGTGCCACCCCAACAACAACGATGGAGTCAACCCTGACCACAATGTGGCCAACCCCAATAGCAATGGAACAAAGGTAGTCCCAACAACAATCCCACAAGGAATGCCAATAACGAATGCAGGAGTAACAACCATAATGTACCATCTCCGCAGTCAGCACCATAAAAGGATCAAGACGAGTTCATTACCCACCACTCCTAGTCTCATTGGCAAACATGTTCATGGAAATAATGGAGGCCAAGGTGATCGACCATCCCCTAATCAAGCCAGACGCTCTAAACTGTGATCAGAATAGATTTTGCCCTTTTAATAGGAGGCATGGCCACAATATCGATGATTGTTGGACCTTCATAGATATAGTCTACGACATGGTGGAGGTCGACGTATTTGAATGGGAAGTTTTAGTGAACAAAGCTAGGTAAAGGCAATGGGAGGGGCAATAGCTGCAAATCCATAACAACCCCCTCCCCAATCACAAAGTTATGCCTTTTAGGGATGCTGAAATCTCTACAGCTCATGATCTCTACTCAGCAATCAAAAACTCTCAACAGCATGAGGAATAATGGGAGACAATATCTGATGACAGTTGGGATAGTGAAGCAGAAAATGAAGAAGCAGATGTAGAAGACGAAAAGGAAATGTTAGCAGAAGGTGAAGAGTTAACGGTTGAGGATCTTGAGCTCCTTGACTAATTCAATTTTATTGCCATAGATGAGCCTCAAGATGGCTCCACAATAGAGAGCTCCCTGGCCTTGGTCTAGAAAGCTATTGAGCAGTTCAAGCGAAAGAATATTGTCTTATAGGAATGCTCCCGCCACCATCCGAATAGGAGAAACCTCTGATTATCTCAGTTAGGATTAATGAATACATATTACAAGGAGTACTGATAGACACTGGAGCAAGTAGGAGCCTCACCTCATTACCCACACTCTGATACCTAGGGATCAATAAAAAAAGGATTGACAGAACTCTGGTCACGTGCACCAGCTTTGATCAAAGTCAGAGAATGGCTTTAGGCAGGATCCAGATGGAAATTATAGTGGGACCGTTAGCGAGCACCACTACTGTGATTATGCTAGAAAAAGATGCCCTAGAGCCCTTTATCTTGGGGAGATCATGGCTGGCAGAAGTAGGAGCAATAGTGTCTTCTACACATCAACTACGGAAGTTCAAATATAAAGGAAAAGTGATCAGTATCCTAGCACATCACCCCAGAGTACTCTAGAGGCCAACCCCACTCGAGCCATTGCCACAGGTAGCCACTTTCTATTACAAGAAGAAAGGAGATGCCTTACTCCCACTATGGAGGAGGCCACCAAGAGAAACCCCTTCATCTTTGTGGGACCCTAAAACCGTGCCACTACTGATCTCGCCGATATTCAGAAAAAACAAACCACCACCAAGCAATTTGATAATTTTCAAAACCTCCAATTCCTAAGAAACGACGACACCACGAGCCACAACTATGCATCCATTGTGAATATTCCAGGCACCAATGGCATCACCAAAAGAAGTTGTCAACCCATTGGATTTCAGAAAGATTGCACCACAAAGGCCTACTTTTTTCATGTCACATGATCTAGTTCAGGGGAAGGTTCTAGAGAAATAAGAAAGGAAAAACAAGATAGAAGCTGCAACAACACCCATCACTAGAGGAGGAAGAATGTCAAATCGAATTGTACCATTGGTAGAACAAGCAAGGGCAAGCAGGCTGCAAGAAAGAATAGAACCAGTGGAGTATGACATCTTGAAGCAGCTCAAGAGGATGCAAGTCAGGATCTCTATCTTTGACATCAGCAACTGCTCAAGCTTCCATAGAAGAGCTTTATAAGAATTGCTTGAAAAAGCACAGGTAGCTCCGAATATGTCAGTAGAGGAACTCCTGGTCATTGCCACATTGGCATTTGTAGAGCCACACATCGCCTTTTCAAACAATGAGCTTGCACCTCCAAGAAAGGAGGATGTCTCCTTTGAATGTAACAATCTCTATAAATAATCATTTAATATTTGGAGTATTAATAGACATAGGGGCATCCATGAACATTTGTTCACTATCTACAATCAAAACATTAGGTATAAATGAAGCCACATTAACACCCATAGATATGACAATTGCCGGATACGATGACAGCAACTGGAAAGAACATGGCAAATGGACCACAAAAATCGAGATAGGACCGGCCCAAGTCCTAACCCAATTGATTGTCATAGACATGAGCGTTCCTTATCGAATCATCTTGGGAAGGCAGTGACTAGACAACTTGAAGGTAGTTTCATTCCCTCGTCACCAGTGCCTGAAGTTCCTCCACAACGGGAAGATTATAAAAATAAAGGGTGATGTGCTAGCCAAAGAAGTTGAGGCAAACATGATCTATCTGCCAAACGAAGTCATTGTGCGAGAAAAGCCAACCAGAGCAGAAAAAGGGAAAAATATAGTCTCCATGGTTGAACTCAGAGAGTGATGGGCTAAGCCCAAATTAACATATAGAATAAAGTCATCTCCTAAAGCAAAAAAGCCCCTCCTAAATGTAGGATGGGAAATCATGAGGAAGATTTGCTACAAGGAGGGCCAAGGGATAGGACCAAAAGGAAGGGAATAAACTAGCTAGTACAAGCATATGATGGAGAAGGCAAAGTGGGACTAGATTTCAATCAATTCTCAGATGACCAACCCCTACGATGGGACTTGAAGAATCACTTCACCAGTAGGGGCATTCTAAACCAGAACACCCTCCCACGAGAGTATGTGGTTGCATCCAAGCATGCAAAAGATGCTGGTTCAAACGTAGAAGATGGTGATAGTATCCCTTGACTCTTTGGAACTCTCAACTTGTAGTCAAAGCCATAGAAGATAGAGCCATCGTCTCCCCCATACTTAGAGCAACCGACTCCCCCATACTTAAAGCCACCAGCTCCTCCACAATAGTCAAAGTAACTAGGCCTCTCACAACAACCAAGGTCACTAGCTCTCCCGCAATAGCCAGAGCCACTAGCTCTCCCGCAACAGCTAGAGCCACCAGCTCCCCTGCGGTAGTCAAAGCAACTAGCTCCCATACAGCAACCAAGCCAACTGGCCTCCTCATCTAGTGTGCTAGCTCCTGACAAGCAACTGCACCACTCTACTGCCAATGTTTCTGAGCTCATAGCTCCAAAACCATTTTCCACATTGAGCCAACTCACTGACAATAATTTGAGATGGTCACAACGACTAGTAGACAAAGTTTGCCGCCTTAATGCGAACATTGCTAACAATTTGCAATCTTGCAGGCTCGAAAGTGATCCAGACCAGGGAGAAAATCATGAGCCTTTTGAAGATGGTGCGAACATCAGAAATGATGAGCTCGCGTAGGAAGGCTCAAGCCTCTATTGAAAGAAATAACTCTAGGGGCATTCCCTAAGATTCTTTAAATAAAAGACTTTTAAATTCCACATTGTTTTCCTTTCCTAGAAATAATTTAGTTTCCATTTTAAATAAGGGAGAGCAGGATCACCATGTCAGTAGTAGCAGCTCGCTATCGCCTTCGACCACTGCTTCAAAGACTATTCATGTATGTCATTACATGGAGGCAATCGCTCAGGAGCTTGTTACCACTAACATGGTGTTCTTGGTAAAAGAGTTTGACAATTTTGGGAAGTGTGTAGATATCCAGGCATATGAGTTATCCAACTTTGAAAGTGATGAGGAAGATGAGGAGGTTGATTTAGACCTACTTCAGCATTTAATGGACAAATATAATGAGTAGACCAAAGCTGCTGAGGAGGAAACCGTAGAAATCAACCTAGGAACCACGAAAGAGCCAAAACTGGTGCTCATCAGTGCCAACTTAAATCCAAAACAGCGAGCCAAAATGGTGAAAATCCTAAAGGAGTTCGTGGATGTACTGGCCTTCAAATATGAAGATATGCCCAATCTCTAGTCAACTTTAGTGGAACACTTACTCCTACTAAACCTCGACGCCAAACCTATCAAGAAGAAACTAAGGCGATTAAGACCAAAGCTAGCACTCAAAGTCAAGGAGGAGATCGACAAGCTCCACAAAGCAAAATTCGTCAAAGTGGTTGTGTGCCCCAAGTGGGTCTCCAACATTGTGCCAGTGGCCAAGAAGGATGGGAGAGTTAGAGTCTGCATCGACTACCGTAATCTTAATGATGCCTGTCTTAAAGATGACTTCCTTCTGCCACACATCAACCTGCTAATGGACGACACTGTAGGGTATGAGATGCTATCATTCATGGGTGGTTACTCTAGCTACAACTAGATCAAACTAGTAGAAGAAAATCAGGAAAAGGCATTCTTCATCAACCTGTGGAGAACATACTGTTATATGGTCATGCCATTCAGGCTCAAGAATGTCGGTGCCACATATCAAAGGTCAATGATGGCCATATTCCACTACATGATGCACAATTGTATGGAGGTGTATGTCGATGATATCTTGGTCAAGTGCAACAAGAGGGAAGGACATTTTGAGGCATTAAGAAAAGTACTTGGCAAAGCAAGGTAGTACCAATGGAAGATGAACCCAAAGAAGTGCGTATTTGGAGTCACTATCAGCAAACTACTAGGCTTCTTCATCATCCAAAGTGGAATCGAAGTAGACTCACAAAAAGCCAAGGCGATCGCACAAATGCCTCCCCCACGAAATATCTTGGAGCTCAAAGGACTCATCGGGAGATTCATCTCACAACACGTCGACCAATGCAAGTCCTTTCATGAGTTGCTAAAAGGGGGTAGGGAATTCATCTGGGATAAAATTTGTCAAAACTCATTTGATGAACTCAAGGCTTATCTCATGAACCCTCCTGTCCTGCCAACACCCATGCTAAGGAGGCCTTTACTATTATATGTTGCAGTTACTTCATCTTCCATTGTGGTGGTGCTTGCTCAACACGATGAAAGTGGAAAGAAAGAGAAGGCCATCTACTATCTAAGTAGAACATTCTTGTGATGCGAAGAGAAATATACGACTATCGAGAAGCATTGCTTAGCACTAGTATGGACATCTCAGAAATTAAGGCACTATATCTTGGCTCATAAGGTCTATTACATTGAAAAAATAGACCCAATCAAGTATATGTTTGAGAAGCCAGCTCTCTTTGGAAGGCTGGCAAGATGGCAGTCCTCCTCACAAAGTTTGACCTCTAGTATGTACCTTAGAAGGCAGTCAAGGGGTAGGCTATAGCAGATCATTTGGCGGAGCTACCCATAGAAGATTACCAGCCTATCCAAATAGACTTTCCAAATGAAGAAATATTGGAAATACAAGCTGCGAAGCTGCTCGATCAACAATGGACCTTGTATTTTGATGGAGCACTAAATAGGTAAGGAGTAGGCATAGGCATAGCACTTCTCACCCCTAAAGGAGATCTCATCCCCTAAGCTGTCCAGTTAAACTTCACTACGAGCACCAACAATGTTGTAGAATACGAGGCCTTGATGTTTGGACTTCACCTAGTTTTAGAGCTAGGGGCAAAGTAGTTAAAGCTCATTGAAGACTCCCAACTGATTCTGAGAAAAATCTTGAACAAATATAGAAGCATTAACCCCAGATTGGAGGCATACAAAGACATTGCCTGCTTGTAGCTGACTCGATTCCAACAAGTGGTAAACATCCACACCCTCTAAAGCCACAACATTCTTATAGATGCTCTTGCTTTGTTGGCTTCCTCCATTGAGTTCCCAATCAATGTTAAAAAGCAGACCATCATGGTGTAGTAACAACGGGCATCCCTCCATGATTCAATCGAGCCATGGGCATTGGAACTCAAACGGGAGATCAAGAGGCCAAAGATCAGAAAGTTTGAAGTTTGCTACAACATCGAGGAGGATAGAAACCCCTGGTTTTACGACATCCAAAATTACATCTAAAATGGGACTTTTCCCAAGTACGCAAATTTGCAAGACAAAGAAGCAATAAGAAGGATGGCTACCAGGTAGTTCATGAGAGCTGGGGTTCTATTCAAGAGGTCTTTCAACGATAGAGAGCTTCACTGTGTCACCTATGAAGAGGTCAAGGTCAACCTCAGCGAGATGCACGAACGGATATGTGGTGGACACATTAATGCCCAATTCATGGCCAAGATGATACTACAAATAGGATATTATTGGCCAACCATGGAAGCTGATTGCACAAAGAAGGTGAAAAGGTGCAAGAAATGGCAAGTTCATGCAGACAAGATACACACACCAGCATTAGAGTTAAACTTGTCTCAAGCATCATGGTTGTTTGCTATGTAGGCATTCGACGTGATTGGCCCTTTTGAAACAAAAAAACAAAACAAGTTCGTACTTACTATTACCGAATATTTCACAAAATGGGTGGAGTTGGAAGTGTTCACCGAGATCAATGCCCTGAGTCTATGTAAGTTTCTTCAAAAAAATATGCTCTCAAGGTTTAGGATCCCGAAGAAGTTAATAGTAGACAATGGTGCAATTTTCACGTCACAAGACTTCTAAAAACTGTGCAAGAAGTTCAAAATTGAGCTACACCATTCATCGCCGTACTACCCCCAAGGTAATGAGCATGCTGATGCTACTATCAAAACATTAATCCGAATCCTTAAGAAAATGTTAGAAGGCATTAAGGGACCTGATTGGACAGACAAACTAATTAATGCCTTATGGGCCAATCGAACCTCCATAAGAATGCCTACGGGCCAACCCCCATTCGCACTTACTTACGGTACGGAGACAGTAATCCCATTTGAAATCATGGTCCTCTCATCAAGAGTCCATCTTGACGATGAGATAACTGCTGAAGATAAGAGGCAATTGTTTAGTCTACTATTGGACCTACTAGATGAGAAGCGATTGCAAGCCATTAAGCAAGCACACCTCTACTAAGAACAACTTGCAAGGGCTTGTAAAAAGAAAGTAATTGAACAAGAATTTAATATTGGTGAATGAGTGCTTAAAGAAATTGTACCGCAAGCATGGAAAGTTGGGACTGAACATGGAAGGACCATACCTGGTGATTGAGGCATATTTGGGCAATGCTTACTATTTGGCAAAATAGGATGGCACTAGGCTTGAATATCCTTGGAATGCACTATACCATAAAAGTACAACCCTTGACATGCACACATGGCCTATAGATTGCCCAAGCATACAAACAACTTGTCTCTCAAAACGTAGGAACCTTACCCTTAGCCTCACCTCACGAACACCCAGTGGGAAAAGGGGATTAAGGTTTGACACTAAGGTGGAGGCAAACCTCCAAGAGTTCCCCCTCTAGTCCATGAATAATAAGCCCACACACTTTGCAAGTTGGACATGCTATCTTAGCGTAAATCTTAGTAAGTTGTAATCGAATAGATGTCCTAAGTGAAACCTTAGAAGCGTGGAGAATAGGGGAGTGCATCCAAAAATAAAAGAAGTGATTCAGTCCAAAAATAATAAATATTCTATTGGCCGAACACTCAAAATAGGGGTGAGACTACTGACACTTGACAGGTGCTATCATAGCATAAATCTCAATAATGATAGGTAGACACTTGCTGAAGTAAACGAAAAGGAGAAAAAGGAGAAAGAAAAAAAAAGATGGCAACAAAGAAGTTGTCCATTGACCAAAAGAAAGAGGGTAAGGGAAAGATGGCAACAAAGAAGCTACCCAGAATGAATGAAAAGCCGGTAGCAAAGAAGCTGTTTAGAATCAAAACAAAAAATTTGAGGGATATGAGCATAGTAGGATCTGACTTTGGGCTAGAGGGGGTTTAGAACGCCACGTCAAGCCAAGCTCTTAGCATAGGACACTACTCCCTTTATTCCCACACCTTGCATTACACACTTGGAGGCAAGGGGCAAGAACCAAGGCTAGGGGCAGTTAGTACTGAGGCTAGCCAGAAGCATTTCTTGGCCATAGAAATGCGCAAGGGACTTAATCATCAGGGTTTCCGCCCAACTTGGATCTTTCTTCTTAGATTTGCAAAGGATTTTGTTACTATGTCCCAATGGAAACCAAAAAAAACAAAAATTCCAAAAAAACCAAAAACTAGAAAATCATAAACACCAAAAAATAGGAAATCCCAAAAACCCAAAAAAAAAAAGGAAAAGCCAAAAAATCCAAAAAAATGGGAAAAAACAAAAAATCCAAAAAAAAAATAGAAAATCCCAAAAAAATTCCAAAATAATAATAATAAAATAGAAAATCCCAAAAAGGAAATATAGGGTAAAATTTACCCAACCAGCGCTATCTCATGAAATAGATAACAAGTTGAGGCCTATGATGCAAAAATTTTGGACATCTAGTTCAACTCTCCTATTAAGGGTGGTTGTTTGGTATTCGCCAACAAGGCGATGCTGGGATCTCGAGAAGAGACAGCTCCTTGCTAGGCATACCATTTCTTATTTGACAATAAGGCTGAAGCCATGACTTGTTATCCTCTACTTAAGTTTTATTTTATGATTATTGCTACTTTTAGGTTTTTCTGAATATTTATTATATTTTCCAGAACTAGGGGCAAGAAGCACTCTACAGGGACTAACAAGTTTGCTGAGGATGTGCAGGATGGTACTGACTGACAGGTGTTATACGCCAAGAAGTAGGCATTCTACATAAAACGCCTATAAATAGCCGTTCCATGTCTTTAGGTGTTATACGCCCATTTTCTGTCGTTCTATGTAGAATGCCCAAAAGGAGGCTTTCAACACATCGAGATGATAATTGTAGAGATTGAGGCGTTAAACGACCTAGCTATGTCATTTTACGCTTTATTAGTAACTTAAACCTACAAATCCCTGTCAAACAGTCCTAGATCAATGTCAAGCCCATAGGAGAGTATTCCTTCATCTATTATAGTCTAATACACATGCAAAGGCTAGGAAATAAAAGCTGAATTTTATTGAATATAAAGGAGAATTATTACTACAATGAAGAGTCAAAGAAAAAGAAAGCAAAATTCATAGAAACCAAAATTATTACAAAACTAATCGATCAATCTCCGTTTCTTCTTATGAAAGACCCCAAATTCCTCAACCCACTCCTTCAGCTTCGGTAGTAGCTTAGAATACCATGTCCAATGGTCAACCTCCTAGTGTAGTGAACTAGTCAACGAGGTCAAATGGGACCCATCTGAATCATCATGGCAATTCAAGGTGGTCCAAACCGTCCGAATGTAGTAGACCATAGTAGCGTCGATTGATAGACCGCACTTACTGGCCTAGATATAGGGAACATGGCTTAAGGGAGGCAACACTTCCTTTTTGTGACCCACCATCTCATAGCAGCGGTGGGTGTTGTATACCACAAAGTGGATTGGCCTGATCAGTTCAAGCTCCACCGGAAGATGTCATGACTGATGCTTGCAGCCCTATGGTGAGTCCTAGGTGTAGAGGGAAACAAGAGCAAATGAAAGTAGGCAAATTCTCTCCTCTACCAAGTTGATATTGACAGCTTCAATGTTGGGAAAGTGAGTCTACAACCATCGTGAAAGAAGGAAGGGGGAGCCCATAAAGTCATCACCAGTAGCCATGCTAGTTAACCTATATACGTAGCCATAAGGGTGGCCATTGAGGGAGAAAACCACAAATGCTCCGTTAGCCTCACAAGGAACTTCACATGATAGACATCTAGAATAAAATCTTTGGAGACAAACAAAGTCAAACCTCCAATCAACAAAGACAAGCAAATACGAAGTTGGTCTTCAGAAGCAGAATCCTGCACCCAAAGAAAGTTATAATACAAATATGATAAATCAAGCCAGTCACCCCTAAGCAAAGAATAGGCAGGTGGAGCTGAGAAAACATGCATCATGAGCTACTCCATGTTGGGTGTCCCATACGGCAGTAGGAAGTCTGCATTCAAGCAAGAGCCCCCAATGTCATGTACATCAAGTAGGCTAGCAACCTCCTCCACCTGGATAGTCATCTCACACCCATCAAGGAAGAAGGTGTGGGTTTAAGGATGCCAAAATGTACACAAAGTGTGAAGCAGCAGCCAATTTGGAGCAGTGTTTAGCAAATCCAGTAGCCCATCAAATGACATACAAGCCAAAATAGATCTCCTTTCTCTAGCCCAAAGCACAAACTCTCTCACCAAGGGGGGAGTCATAAGGGAAGTCATGATCAAACTAGGGCGTCCTTGTGATGTTAGTAATTTCCTGTAGAGTCCCATTATCAAATCAGAAACAACCAAGGGAAGAAAGAAAAGAAAAGTAATAAAATCAAAGAAGGAAGAAAGGATCAAGAGAGAAGAAGAAAACACACCTTTCTGGATTGGATAAGGGACATCATATGCCCCTCAATTGCCTCCAAGGATGTGACAGTCCTCCCATGGTACATAGGAACGTCAGGGATCAAAACAGAAGCCATGAAGATAGAGCACGAATCAAGGAAGAAAGCGAAGAACAAGCAAGCAAAGGTGGATGCAAAAAGGCTAAGATGAATACCAAGAGTGGGCCAAATATTGTTTTATAAGAACAGGAAGAGGCTTTGGAGACTTCCAAACGTGGGAATTAAGACAACCATGAAGTATTACAAAAAATTAGCCAAGAATTGGAAAGGAAAGAAAGGATTCTAGTCTCAAGGTGTTGTACACTCTTATTGGGGCGTTCAATGTTGAACAAGCAATCTTTGGCATTCAACACCCCAATAAACATTAAACACCAACTACAAGGCGTATAGCACCACAATGGATTTCAGGCCTTAAATGCCCAATATCTAGCATTCAATGTTGTATGCCCTAAACTAGTCGTCCAACACTTATCAATTTATTAACATCCTGAGCTTGGTTGTGGCCCTCCCAAATCACTGATCAAATTGCAAAGCCTATTTCCACCAACACCAAAGCCTTCTACAAGCTAAAGCGTACGTGTGGGCGTTGATTTCATAATTTTTGGACTTCTAAGCTGCCCACAATCACTTGTCATAGCTTTCATCGAGTTAACCACTCATTTAAGTGCCAATTGCCCTGAAAATTAGTTTTAAGGTGCCCATGTGGAATATGTCTTCACTGCTCTACTATTTATCCATTATCTCACTGTGACACTTGGGCCTGATTATCCATTTTAATGGTAAACCATGTAATTAATTGTAATATTGCAAAAAAATGGTTTATTAATGGATAATTTGTTGTTTCTTGTGTTTGTGGGGTCTTGGTTGGCTTTTCTGTGCACTTGTTTGTGATTTGGGACCAATGTGGAGTTCGGTTTGAGGATGCAAAGTTGCCTCGATTTGCGTGCCAATTCTTTTCTCTTTTCTTTCTTTCCTTTTTTTCTCTTCTCCCTCATGAGCCGTCATCTCCATCTTCCCCTCTCTTCTTCTTCTCACGACCCATGCCATTGCCAGAGCTACTTGTGTCTTCTCGTCCCCTCCGATGCAAGGGCGATGTGATGGGATGCCGGCGTGACGCAGGAGGAGGAGGAGATAAAACAAGGAATGGAAACGGTGAGGGAGGCAGTCGAGGAGGAGAGCTTCCCCACGAGGTCCGTTGGTGGGGAAGAGCTTCACCGAGCGAGGAGCTTCATCGAGGTGCAAGGGAGGTTGCCGGTGTGCCAGTTACAGGTATGCGACTCCCCTTTTTCTCCTCTATCTCGCAGTTGCGATTGAACTGTTAAATGCATGAAAAATGGAAATAATGCATGTAAAATTGTAGAAAAATAGTAGAATTGATGAGAATGTGTTGATTATCATGAATATGTAGATATCAAGCGGTTAGGATGGGTTATATGAGATTTAGGGATGTAAGCTATAGTAGATGATAATAAGCTTCACCCCTTTGTGATTTTCGTATGAATTGCATAGTTCATGGATTGATGAATAGTTTGAGGAATTTTTAAGTAGACTCAAGGGTCTACACCCCATGACTTATTGGTAAGTTATGATAATTGTTTGAGGGGTCCGTCGGAGACTCCCAATTCTAGAAGCTTATATATGTTCTATTTTCGTCAAGTTTTCATGAGGTTTCAGTGATGATTTTGCTTATTCTTTTTGTAAGATGATCTCCATGTTAATATATACTCTCGTTTGCAAGCATGCTTACTTTTCTTCCAGCATAAAATCTGCACCATGTTTGCATATATGAGTTGTCTTTCTCTTACTGTTTCTTTACACATAAATCCATGCCAAGCTTTTAAATATTAAAATCATGCAGTAGAGATAAGATAACATGTTTGTGTTTTGGTGGGATTTGCTCATATCATGTTCTTTTCCATGGCACTTTGCATGTTTTCATACATGAACCCATCAACTCATTTTGGTTTTAATTACATGATTAATAAGATGGCTTTCGATTGTGTGCATGCCATCATGTTTTCAGCTATTAACAATGGCATAAATAAATCTGCATTAACATGAGTTACCCATCTCTTTTCTGGGATAGATTCTGGATCAGATCGCAGTCTGATCCAGACTCGATGGGGCGCACCAAACCAAAGCACCACTCTGGCGCACCAAACAGGTGCACCAGGTTGGTCAGAAAGCGAAACACTCACATTAGCATCTTTGTTGGCATGGCTTTATGAAGGACTTCGAGCTTGATTCCTTTATTATTGGTTCTTTGATGTTCCAAGATTTCACATGCATGTTTTCGGTTTTAAACCAAATCGTTTTCCGATTGCTTTCTCCCCTTAGATATTCAGTCCTTGGCTTGAATCTGGTAGGCTGGTTGCACTTACTCCTACATGGAAAGCCTTATGCATCAGCCCATGATCCAGTAGCATGGCTGAATCCTGCATCCCTAATTTAGCACAAAATAGGTGGGACCTTGTACGAGGCTACCAGCCCTTGAGCACTAGGTCCACAAATCATTGCATTTACATGTTTTTTTCCAAGTTTTACAAAAGGATTTCACACTGCATACTTTTCTAGAATGCATTCTCTGATGTTTTGGCTTTGCATGGTTTTCTGTTTTCCTCCAGCACATTTTCCTGGCCCACCTAGACGCACATAGGTGGCACGCCAGTCTGGCGCACCAAATAGGCACATTGGCCTGTTTTCAGTAGCACACAACAGTTTTTTTTATATGTTTTTGGCATGCTTTCTCGACTCGATTCGCTTCAGGGTTTTCTTTGGCTTTCTTCCTTGATGTATTAGGAAGGCACAACTGTTTTCAACTATTTTCATGCATTTTAGAATACATTAGGCATATAGCGAAGCAAGGACGATAAATTGCTCAAGATATTAGATCTTTGATCTTATTATGCAATATTTTTGCATCGACCCTTGCCCCGACATACGTGCAATATTTCTGAGCATTAGGACACACCCTTACACATCATGCACCCATATCTTAGACACCACACACATAAGCATGGCATAGCATATCGCCCTTGGGCATACAGCAAATGCTGAAAAGCTGACATTTCATAAGCAAAAGAGAAACCAATAGAAGACCGATTTATTTGAGCGTACGAGGGTGGCTAACACCTTCCTCGTACGTAATAGGGATCCTTACACATATTTCTGGTTTACGAAGACCCTTTCTCTTCTTTTTGCATGATTTTCATGTTTTATATGGTTTTCCTCGTCTTCCATTTAAATAGACTAGGTGGCGACTCCTGCATTTGCATTTTTTTATATTTGCTGTAACTTTGCCGACTTTGGCATATTTTTGCCATTCTCGCCGGCATGGTTACAACTCCCCAAATGCTTCTTGGGGCCTCTGCGTGAGAGCGACTAGGTCCTCTCGCTTGGGGACTAAGTCGAGGTTAAAGGAATATTGCTCTATGAATGCCTGTGTAAGGTCATCCCAAGTCCTGATGGTGGCCATGTTGAGGGAAGTGAACCATTTCAACGTGGGCCCCGTACAACTCTTTTGGAACAGGCGGATTAACAACCTTTCGTCAGCCTGAAGCTGAGCGAGGTCTCCGTAATAAGCTTTAAGGTGGGAAATCGGGCAGCCCCTACCATTATATTTTTCGAATTCCGGAATATGGAAATTCGAGGGGAGAGTCGCCTTTGGGAAATAACAGAGGTTCCGGAGTTGGTAGGACTAGCGGTCCCCACCTTGCACTTGCCAGAGAGTGCGTTCCAGATCGTTTACCCTCGCGAGGAGAGCATCTGGAGCTACTACAGCTAGGGACTGTGCAGTAGAGGTAGGCGTCGCGTACACTGTATGGGTCACCCCTAAGGGTTCCTCTGGATCCACCATTCCGCCGTCTGGTGCTACGGCAGGATGGCCAGTGTATTCGTGCATGGGTGTAGTGTGCTGTGGGATGAAGGATGAGGCCTGTGTGTGATAAAAGGGGGAAGGAAAAGCAGGGGGTGGTGCAACTAGTGGTGCAGAATGTGGGAGCAGGAGCTGTTGGACCGGGATGGTATCAACACTCACGGATGGTAATGCTCCCGCCGGCCTAGGGGGCTGGCCACCAGATAGGAGGGATGCATGCTGAGGTG
>JAMKQA010000268.1:0-37680 GCA_024699735.1 Posidonia australis
CCCGGGCCCAGGCGGGCCGGCTGTTTCGCGGGCCGGGCTGGCCCGACCCGGCCCGTTTTCCATGTCTACCTGCATCCAACGTTGGACACTGACATTCCTAGTGTCTAACACCTCATGCTGATATTTCTAGTGTCCAACACCTCAGGTAGTACACCTGAACATTTATTCACTCTATTACGTTAAATGCCAAGCCAACAACTAATTTTTTAGGTTAATTATTATCGCTAGAGTCTGTCGAGGCCATTTAAAGGAACCTATGTATTTCTAGGCATTTTAATCTTGCTCCCATCCTTTTATAGTGAAAATCTATTAAATTAAACATACTGGGTACTTGGACGTGGTGGAACATGTGTCCAACGTAAGACGCAAGAGAGTGCCTAATGACCAGGACACTAATCTTCGATTAAAGTTACACTTAAACTATCCTACGCTTCAATTATGTTATTAAGAATCCAACACATAATTAAACATTATCACTAATGCTACAAGTGTCCTATTACAAATTTCCTAATCCTTTTAAACTATTTTCCCAGTTAAGTATGCACTCTAATTGCTGACTGGGACATAAGACGCAATATGTCACACGTCTTACATTAGACGCAACTCGAATTGCGTCTTATGCCCACATTATAGATTCTGGTCAAATATTTATTCCAAATCTTTCTAAAACTACCTTGTATGCGAAATATTTATTCCAAGAACTATGGTAAGAATAAAATGATTGACTAATCTACTTTATATCTTAAAATGAATGCTCTAACTAAAATCAACACTATATTCAATGGGAAAAACATGTAGTCACTGACTGTAGGTGTATGATGCGAATTATGGTGCGTCCAATGTAGAATGTGGTAGGGTCAGTGTCCTACAAACCTGCAGTGGAAACCCAACCAAAACCCCTAAAACATGCATGCAAAAATCCCAAAAAAATATCACAACCATGCACAATCTTAAAACAGCTCATCCCTATCATGAAACCAAGATTACACCCTCTATGCATGCTAATATAACTCTAATAGGTGTGTACCTTGTACTTAAGAGAAAACCCTTGTAACTTGGTTCTCCAATCCTTGCATGCTTCCCCCCAAACTTCGTTCCATCCTTCCACGAGTTCACAACCATGCATGCAATGCCATAAACTCCAAGAGATCAATGCATGCATGAAAGAAAGAGAAGTAGAAGAAGAAGAAGAAGAAGAAGAAGAAGAAGAAAGGAGAAAAACTTACCTCTTTCTTCCTCTCTCTCTCTCTCTCTCCCCCCCCACCCCCCTCAATTGGGAACCCTAGAAAAGCCCTCTCTCACACCCTAAGACTAGGAGAAGAAGGGAGGAAAGAATTCCCATGGAAGCCACTCCTCTTGGTATATATAATGGGCTGTTGAAGATTTTGGAAATTCTTCAAAGTGTTATACACGTCAGTTCCTGTGCCTAACATAAGACGCACCGAATGCAGCGTTTAACACCTCAGGATTCCAAAATATTCTATTCTAAGCATTGAACGCATGGCTCCTGCGTCTAACATAAGACGCAAGTCTTCCAACGTTTAACACATAGAGACTAGAAAATCAACATTTCAGGTGAAAGACACGCAATTTCTTGTGTCTAACGTAAAATGCATGATTTTCAGCATCTAACACCTCTAGATTCTAAATCAAATATCTTGTCTAAAAATGCTGACTAGAACCTGGTCATTACAATAGGAATCTTCAGCAACTACTTGTGATCAAGTCGGACACCTGTAGTTAAGGTGACATGATAGGTTTTTATTCAGACTGTGTGTGGTTTTCTGAAATGGTTTCAGATGAGGATTTGATTTGTGAATGCACAAAAATAGTTTAAAAGTGCATGTAATTTCAATGGAAAAATGTATATGATTTGAAAAGGCATGATCTTGCAAAGTAAATTTTCGGATAATTATAAGTGAGTTTCACAGATTTCAAATGTCTTCTGCTCTAGTTTTGAGAGCCGTGATTGTGGGTTTTTTCGTGGGTTTTGCCATGGTTTCTTGGTAGACGCGTACTAGGTGCCTTTGATGTCACTCACGCAATTTTTATTTAATGTTTTCTTTTCAAATGCAGGTTAGAAAGTGCAGTCCCGTTCTGGTGCATGCATACAAGAGCCACTAGCCGCACACAGGATTCTGAGTAGTTGCTTAGTTTAATTTACATTGATAATTTTAGTTATTCTTTTATAATTAGTTATTTAAATAATAGTTTGGGTAGTATTGGTACTAGTATCTGACATAGTGGGTGGTTACAATGGCAATGCAATATACCTAGGCGACTGTTTGTGGTTAATGTCAATCTCTTGGGTCCAAGTGACACAACAGGTTTTTGGACTATGTGTGTGAATATGGTTTGTGTGTATTTGTGATGGCTTTGGACACTACTTGACATATAGTGGTCATTTCAAGTATGGATAAAGAGATTTCAAATATGCATGTGGTTTTGGTTTAAAAAAGAGAAAAGGATTTATACTTATTTGGCAATAGTAGATTTCCTTACTGTAGTTTTATGACATCAAGATAAGATACATGTTTTTTGGAGGTTTTGATGTTTTTGTTTTGGGATGCACGCCTATCTTGGCTAGTGCATTGAGGTTTCAATGGTTGTAGTTTCTTGGCATCAATATTTGAGATGTTTGTTTTAGTTGTGTTGGATTGGTGGGTAGATCTTAAGATTTGAGAGATCTCAGTTTTCTGTTTGATATGGTTGTCGGCTAAATTAGCTTTATCTTGATTTTGGTAATAACAAAGACTAATATGTTTTATGAGAATTTTTTAGTGTCTTATATAACAAGAAGATCTAAGTGCAAAAAAAATGGGACAATCAAAGCCAAGATATTTGATGCTCATGAAGCCGTCGTGGAGACTCAAGTTAACTTAAGTCGATCTGAAGTTAAAACTCAACAAAGATAGAAGATCAAGTACATTATGAAATCAAGCTTCACGTAAACACGTATATGTAATTTTTCATATATTTAGGAACTTGTAATAATTTCCCAAATACTCCAAAAAATCTTAAGAAAATAGGCGAGTCCAAAAACCAATGTCAAATACATTGAAAACACTTAGAAATATGTTACAGGACTCTTTTTGGCATACCAAATTATTTCGGTATACCAAAATATGACTGATAGTAGTTTACAACCGAGAACCAATTTGATATACCAAAATATTTTCCGTCTATTGAATTGCTTGTCTATTGTTAACAATTGTGAATCATTCGGTCTACAAAATTTATTCTGGTCTACCGAATAACTAACTGTTGAGGGAAAAATATGGACCTTAGACACACCACTTGCTACCCATTTTTCTATATATAAGCACCCTCCTTTGACACAAAATACATCCTACACACAAGTGCTTCAAGAGTTACCATTTTGATAAGAGTTTTCATACATATCTCATTCCCTTTTTAGTTTAGTAAGAGAGTCCCAATTCCACGCCTATCCTTATCTTGCTTACCTTTGTATTTGAGAGATTAATAGTGTATTCCTTTTTCATTCAAGCTTACTAGCTTATCGGGTTGTGAGAAGTAAAACTACGGTTTTTGTGGAGTTTTGGTGATAGATTCGTCAAGAAGTGTAATGGCGAAATCTTGGCCCAGAATCAAAATCAACATAGAAAAATTCCTGAGGGGTTCTTGAGGAGTGAAGTAAGATGGGAAGGCTAAACTACCATAAGTCTTCTACTTGCACTTCAATTTCTCTCATATCCATCTTTGCAGGCTTATAGTTTAACCTTGAGCTCCATTTACTTGTATTATTTACTTGTATTTGTTAATGTAAGTTATTTAAATTATCTATTATCCTTAATTCTCTACTCACCTCCTCTAAAGAAGCCTTAAGATCCTTACAATGGTTTCTAGATGCATGTCACCTTGAGTAAGTGCATTGTGTTTGTTCCATATATTGGGATTCCGATGTGCTTGGGTTTCTGTGTGAGAACCCATGTGTCGATTCTCAGTGGTTTTTGGGTGCAATAAGTATTATGCATGGGTTAAGTGATTTTCTGTGGTTTTCTTCTAATTTTTTAGTAAGTTTTTGTTCCTTCCTTGATGTGTAGGATTGTTGAGTTTTACAATGTTGAGTTTGGGGCATGAGTAGCCAATGTTGGCTAAATAGAGTGTGTTGCTCTATGTTGCACCTTTTTAATGAGGCCAAATAGCAGTACACTATCGTCAGTGTTTTAATTAGTTGTGTTTTTGAGTTTAGTTTTCTGATTTTGTTTTGTGTAGTGTGTATTGAATGACGTTTTTGATGGTTCCTCACGTGTGCTTGTTTTCTAATATTTTGCAGGTGTAGATTTAAAGGTCAGTTGGATTACTAGTGCATATAGAAAAGAGTCATTCAACTACACATCAATGATTCTAGGTAAATATACTATTTTAGATTTATTTCTATTAATTATAGTATTTCATAGATTATGTAGTTGGATTTAGATTCAACAGTTATTTGATCATTGGATATATATAAAAAATGTAGCTAGGATATGTGTGACGACCGGGCTTGTTATATAATGTGAGTTGATAAGGCCTAAAATTTTAGAGAAAATCATTAGTCTAATTGAAAATCAAAATGATTATGAAGAACCATCAAGTTGTTAATTTTATACCCTTTTGCCACCTTGTTTTTTCCTGAAAAAAATACACACTTGAAACCATTTTTAGGAAGGTATGTTAATGATTTGAAGAATGTGGGAAGTATGCTTGGGCTTTGACATGCTTAGACTATATAATGAGAGGCCTAAATGACAAATCTAAAATCATCAAGGCAACACTGAATGAAAGTGTGAGTAGTGAATAGATATCTTGAGGGATGCAAAATAGCACTTATTGTAAGTTGAAAAAGGTGAATTCTCTTTGTTTTTAATTATTATGTATGAATTTCTAGGTGATATATTTGTCAATATAAGTGTGATTGCACAGACATTGCGATTTAAGATATCCATTTGGATTTTTAAGAAGTTTAAGACTTTTAAATTGAGAATTTACTACAAAGAGGTGTCCCTAAGAGGTTCATTGAAATTCATGAAAGGCAATATTTTAATAAGGTATGTTACATTTTTTCCTTTGAAAGTAATTTTACCCTAATATTTACACCAATGTTATTTTTGTGATCTCTCTCTTTTTTATTAGTGAAAGAAGATGATTTTATTACATACCCCTATGAAAGATGGATCTTCAATGATACAAAGAATAGACCTAAGGATTGGCTTTCCAATGTTAAAAAAATGAATATGGTAGAACATGAGAAAAAGGAAGAGAAGAAAGATGGCAAAAAACGAAACAAATAGTGCAAGGAGGGAGACTAACAAAGATTCTGATGAGGAGGAGAAGAAAACAAAGGAGCAAGCAATTGATTTGGAGAAGTGAAAAGTTTTTGGAGATGATGTAACAATGGTCCATAATCAATTTGAGACATCCAATAATGAAACCCTTCAATTGGAAAATAAGTTGCTAAAGACATATGTCTTAACGGAAATTCCAAATAAATGAGTTGAATTTCAAGGTACAAAACCTAGAATCCAAGTTTGAACATATAGACATTGAAAATAAATTTCAAGATTGCTTCAAAAATTTGAAGACAAATGATGCAATGGAGAAACATGAGATATGATTGTATTTTTAATAGATATGAGTTACATTTTTTGTGATATGAACATGCCTAACATGAGATATGATTTGCATATTTGTGATATGAATGTTCATAACATGAGATATGATTTGAAATTTGTGTAATATGAATGTCTATAACAAGAGACTTGATTTGCAGCTTCTGAGATATGATTTGCATAATTGTGATATGAATGTGTATTTCTATGAGATATGTTTTGATTTTTTTTATACGAATGTGCGTAACATGATATATGTTTTGAACCTTTTTGATATGAATGTGTATAACAAGAGACATGATTTGCAGCGTCTGAGAAATGATTTGAATGTGAATGTGCATTTCTCTAATATATGATTTGAATTTTTGTGACATGAAGGTGCATGAGATGAGATTTGAATTTTTTGAGATATGATTTGTAGTTTCTGAGATATGATTATGATTTGACTTTATGCATCTGTAATGTAGGTTACAGAGAAGATCAATCCTGATGATCAATCTCAACAAGATGGAAGGGTATGCACAATGTTAAAGTTTTAGACTTTCCTATATTATAAGATGGTTATAGTTTATTTGTTGTCTAATTGTAATAGGTTACTCAAGAGAAAATAAATCATGGCATTCAAGCTCAACAAGATGGAATGATGTGCATAATGATAAAGTTTTAAACTTTGTTTGTATTATTATATGATTATGCTTTAGATGTTGTCTAATAGTCTATTTGTAATGTAAATTTTTCAAGAGGAAGATCATCATCATGATTAAGAGGAAGATCATCACAATGATCAAGCTTAAGAAGATGGTCATGGTGGTTTTCTAACCCCTCCATCAAAGAAGAAATCATTGTTAATTACAAATGTCCATAATCAAAGGGATAAGAAAGAAAAGTGCATGTCCCCTTTATGATATACACCTATCATTAGTGGTCGCGAGAAAGTTGTTCAACAGGCGACATGCATAATAGTCATAAAAAGTATTTGAGAAAATTAGATCAACACCATAAATTAATCTCTTCTATTGATCTGAATATCAACTGACTAGTATCGACATGTAAATACTATGATAACTGCTCAAAGAACTAAGTCTAAGTATGTTTATTTTCAATTTCCACAATGACAAAAGTTAATAGTCAAAAATTTGATCACACATTGTAATGCCCCCGCTCTGGAGGTGCTATCAGGTATAGCACCAAACCTTAATTATAATAATTTACAACAATTAAAAATAACCAGGGAAAGACTACTACCCATAAACGACATGTGGCAAGTAGCTCTAAAACTCAAGCATTGGTAATCGGACTGCACTTCAGTTACGCACCTAAAAACCAAACAAAGTAAGCAAAACACGCATGAGTGACATCTAAGCCACCCAATACGCGCCTAACTACGAAAACCACAATAAAACTCTATTCTCTATTAGTTATAAAAATCATTTCACAAACTCAGGAAATCTGTTTTCTAAATCATGCCATTTTCAAACCATTTTATTTCCTTAAATCTCATGCATTTTCAACACTTATGCATTTCGAGAAAACCATATTCTTGACCAAATCCAACCCAAAACCACAAGGCCACACATGGCTCAAATCACATCACACATTGGCTGGCAACTGGTTAAAACCTCGAGTCTCAACTCGTATTGGAACCTGGCTAAAACCTCAAGTCAAAATACAGTCCAATTCCAGTTCAAAACCACATACTCATTCACATTCATTTTCAATATTGTCACCTTGATCAGAGACAACTCAGCACACAAGCAATTGGTGAGGTCGCAACCCCTATCCTACTACAATGTCGTGATGAACTTCCCCGTGCAAGAGGACACTATCTTGGCCTACAAGCCTCAGCATTTCATCACATATACACGGGGATACATCTTTTCCTTACGTCCCTGTCCCTCAGTGTTCAGTCATCCAGGTTTTCACCTCTAGGCCTAGCCAACACCATCTTATATGAGGTATCTCAATCTCTTTCAACCACCCCAACCTCGACAACCATGATCGTACTTGACAACTGGATCCATTGGAGTCTCAAACCCCTACCAGATTACCGACACCAAACTCACGTGGATCTGACACAATCAACAAATTCATCTTCAAAACATACAATTTTCTTTTTAAAACCACTTTTAAATCCTTTCATTACAGGAAACCACATTTCATACATCATCTTCCCACTCACTAGGAGATTCCCACCAAAATCTCATATGCCAAAAATCATTTGAAAGCCATTCACATTTCATAAACATGGTACTCAAACCCAAAATTAAACACCTCAAATCATGCATTTCTTTATCATGGAAAACATCCCCATGATCCAAAACCTCATTATGTGGATCACTCTTAAACACTAGTCAAACCACATCAAAACCCAACTATAATCATCATTAATCAAAATCTCAAACATAGGGCACTAGGCTCTAGTTCAATATATCGAACCAAAACGGCAAACTGAAATCTGGTCATGACACCTAAAATGGTCGACCGAAATCTGGAGCGATCGCCCGAAAATCCTTCGAACGATAGATAGAACATTTTGGTTGTCTGAAGTAGAGTTCAAGGGCCAATACTGACAAAAAATGGCATATCAAATTTATTTGGCATGTCGAACTCTACGTTCATTGCAAAATTGCCCCGCCCTAGGACGCTCGTTTACAGGAATGGGAGCCATCGGCGGACCCATCTCCGGTAGACCACAAACCACACAAAATTCACCAAATGTAGGGCTCTAAGTCCACTATCATTTGGGATAAATTTCATTCAAAATCATTAACCATAGCTCTCGGAATAAAATCACAAACACAAAGAGCTCAAAAGCCATCACTATAGCACATATCACATTCGACTACCAAAAATCCACCATAAATCACAAACATGGCATAAATCATTGCTAAGCATGCATTTCTACTCATCCATGCTAATTTCGTAATTTTTCATGATTTAATCCTAATTTATCATGATTTCTACCATTTTATTCATCATGCTTAAACAGAGGAGAAGGAGGCAGGATGCGTACCTGATCATGGATTTTGGTGACCCACGCACGTCTATGGCAAGTCTCCTCCTTCCCTCGGCAAGCTTCGGAAGCCCTCAACGTTCTCCGACACGCCCCACCTCCTCTGGCCCTCACTCTCTTCTCCCCTGTCCCTAGTTTCCCCCTCCTCACTTATGCCTCTAGACATTCGATGCCCTCTCTCCCTCATCCTCCCCCTTCTCTTTATTGTCTCCTCTTCCCTACCACCCTTGAATCCCATCAGCCACCAACAACCTCCATTGGCTAGCAAGGAGGGGATAGGACGAGCAGGCTAGCTAGGCGAAGGTGCTCGTGAATTGGAGAGGAAAAGAAAGAAGAAGAAAGGAAAGGAGGCATGTGAGTGTTGTCACTGTGCATGGTTTGACCAAGAGCCAACCAAGACTCCATGCACACACATAGGAGCCACAACAGCCCAAAATACCACATAACTAGGAAACCAAGCCAATACAGCCACACGGAGAGAGAAAACACACACACACAGGGCTAGAAACACAATGATTATCCATTAATAAACCATATTACACAAATATTACAATATTCATGATTTGCTCAAATTTGGATAATTAGGCACAAGTGTTACACACATGAACTCGCTTGTGCATTACTTATGGCCATGCTCATCAATAATAGTAATGCAAGCATGTTCAGAATTTCACTTCTTCACACGAAAACCAATTCCAACAAAAGCACGTCCACTAATAAACCAAGGGCATTAGGGAACTATATAACTAGCTTAGACCTTTTCAGGAGTATATTTATGAAGTTTGTAAATAAAATGCTAACATATGCCTTGAGAGCTCACTTGAATTCAGCTACACCAAAAAATAGTTGTCTAATAATTAATTCAAAATCATTATCATTAATAAAGTATCCTTTGGCTTCTGAACAATGCATATTTGCGATATTATCATCAAACGTGTTGTACATGTTCTTATCCTCTTCAAACATTTTGTCATTATCATCTTCTCTATACTTGTTATTATCAAGATCCAATCCGTTGCACGTCTCAGTGTTCTCATTGTCTTGATCATCATTTGACATTTGATTTTTAGGTTCTTGAACAAATACTTCATTTAAAATTCCTTCACCTTTGCCAACTTTTTTTATCTACCACAAGTTGTATCTCTGGAACAATTTCATCTTCCCTGGAGTTAACCCAATCCTATATGAAGGACACTGGGAAAAAGGTTAGTTTGATATAAATTAAATACGTATGATACATAAAGTTGAAGTAAATATAACTATACCTACTACAAGTGACATAGAGTGGAGGATTTTCTCCTTCTAATTTAGTGACATAGTGATCTATCATGGGACACATATCTAGAAATAAACTAAGCATTCGAGTGACATCGACAATGTTCCACACATCAGTTATGAATTCTTTAGTAGGTAAATTTACTTTGTAACATAGTTCAATTGGATATTCTTAATAGATGTTTAAAGAATCTCCTCATATACCATATGCTTGAGCTCATCATATATATTTAATATTCCAATCTACAAACAAGAATGTGTTGTGACCACTGATGTAAGAAGATACATTCCCTTTGCTCTACTCATAGTATCTACCATAGTGACATATTAGAGGTATTCTAGACGTATCAGAAGTATTCATATAGATAACTAACCTACAATAATGCAACATACAATGTCACATTATGTATTGACTCATTGAGTGTAAATCCAAGTTACTGATTAAATAATACCATGTCATATTTTATAAAGAATCATGCCACCCAATTAAGTACAAATCATGTCTCATAAAGAGATAATATACACTAAGAATCTAATCATGTCTCATTCTTTAATGAGTCATAATATCCAGTCAAAGGTAGCATTTGGTTACGATTATGGGTAAACTGATTATAGTGAAAAGTTAGCATTTTTCAAAAAACTGTCTCCCATAGCTTTTCATTTTTAACGTTTTTGGTGAGTTTTACACATGAGAAATAAGCTGGTGTTTTTAAATAAGCTAACTTTTTTTATGTGTTTGGTTCAACTTTTTATCCATAAGTTATTATTTTTAATAAGCTATAGAAATTAATTGTTATCAAACGCTACCTAAGAAGAATGTCACAGTGAAGCAATATACTATACACTAATATAATCATGTCTGAAAAAAGAAAACCATGCCTTGTTCTATATTAAAATATGTCACATAGTTCAAGAATCATAGCACACAGAAGAGAAATAGTATATACCAAGATCATTATACGAAACATGATATTATACCAATAAATCCAATATAACACACGAAATAAAGGAAAAAAAAAAGGATAAGTGATCGACAGTGGAGTGATTTCCACACCTAATGAAATCGTAGGATGGCGGTCGTGGACAACAACACCTCTTTTGTCTGACGGGTTGTACTGGTAGTCATGTTGTACTAGCATGTTGTTTAAGATTTAAGGGGAGAAGAGAAGGAAAGTGGAGTTACGGTGCAGAAGGGGAGGAAAGGTAGATATAAGGAGATACAAAAAAATGTGAGGTTTGGTGAGGACAGGGGTAAAATAAAAAGGTTGAAACAATCCATTATTGCCATTCTCAAATAAATAATCTAAAGTTACTAATATCAGTTATGAATATAATTTTTTATCTCCATGTTAAATTTTAAAATTGTACCAATTAATCATTAAAATTTGTAATTCCAAGAATATAATAAAAAAACCCAAACTTTCAACTCTACCTTTAGAATTTCAATTGTTGGAATTTCAATTTGAAATTGCAATTCCTATAAATCAAACATGGCCCGAAGCAACTCAATTTGTGGTTCTACAATTCCCACGTGGTTAATACTAAGACCAACGATACTATTCAATTCCTATAAATCAAACCCAGCCTAAAGCAACTCAATTTGTGGTTCTACAATTGCCACGTGGTTCAAATACAAACACCAACAATAATATGCAATACTAATACTGACAATAATATTACTATTTAAAACAAAAACGTGATCCTACGGTTCCCACGTTGTTCACAGACTAATACCGACAATAATATTACTATTTTGTTTTAAAAAAAATGTGATTCTAAAATTCCCACGTTGTTCACATACTAATACCGACAAAATATTGCTATCAAAAAAAAAAAATTGTAAAACTTCCTTACAAAATTGGAGACCTTCCAATAATCGCAAGCCACACGTTCAAGCCACTGTTTTAGCCACATAGAAGAGTTGCCAGAAAAATCTTAGCTGAGAAATATCAAGAAAATAAAAAATCTGGTTGACAAAATCATACGTTCATTCCGCAGTTTTGTACAAAACGAAAGGAAAACCAAACCCCAGTTTCCTTCTCCTAGTCTTCCTGCCGTCGTCATAGTCGCACGATGGTCTCTGCACTTGCCTCCCACCATCCGCTGCAACACGTAAAGTTCCAAACAAAATCTGTCAACCGACGATCAATAGCCATGTAATTCGTAGTCTTTCGGTAGTGACTTGGTGTCATCTCGCTCTGATTCTTCTCCCGTTTCTCCACAGAGAGGCTGTTTTCGCGGATTTGACGGCGCCAATAATCGGAGGTGCTGGTGGAGGAGGACGACGATGTCAACCCGTTCTTCTCCGGTAAGTTTCCCTCGATCTCAGCTTTATTCTTTGAAAGTCGGTTTTTCTTTCTTTCTTTGGGTGCCTTTTTTTTTTTTATTGCAAGTTGCAAGATTGCATCTTTAGGATAATATTCTATGGGTTTTTCACGTTTTGAGCTCTTCTGGTTATCAGATCGCCAAGAGCCAAATCGTTGGCAGCATTCTGTCTGCAGAAATACTCTGGAAAGAAATATACTCTGGAAAGAAATTTAGATTCACTTCTGATGCTTAGACCTCATTTAGAATCTTCTAAATGTAGAAGTAAGATTCTGAGTTTTTTCTCTAGAAATTGACTTTTAGGAGTTTTGTATAAGTTAGATTCTAGTTTATCTTCAAAAATCTTATTTAACAAATAAAAGTCTATTGACATAAGTTAAATTCTACTAGAAGTTATCTACATCCTTTGCAAACTCTCCTCCTCTTTTTTTCTTCTTTTCTAAGTAATTTATCAAAAATAATAAGACTAGTATTGTAATTATATACTTTATTATCTAACTTCTACCATAAGCTCTCTCTATGAATTTACACATGGTTTCCTCATCTAGAAGCTATGGTTTCTGTGAGAAGTGGGAAAACTAGATCTTATTTGGAACTGTTTCTGTGGTTTTTCATGATTTTCCATGGTTTACTAGAAGCTAACACCTAAAAGTTATCCAAAAGTAGTTCCAAACGGGGTCTTAGTGTCACCGATTTTTCTTAGCATCATACTAGAATCACCGGTGCAGCACTGATCGTTGCCACACATTAAGATTTTGTTCAACCTTACAATATTTTCACTCACACAATGGAGAGAGGGACGAGGTTTAGGGATGCACCCTTTTTCCCTATTACTAACAAATAGAATTACAAAGTTTGGGAAAGAGAAGCTACACTTACTTCCTCTTCTCTCATATACATACGTATATATATACACAATGTCTAAATACTCTAATGCCTAGACTATTAGGGCGTCAATCTTAATTCTTGGAGCCTTAATACTAAACTTCTTAATGCATCGCCTAAACATCAACACTTGAATGTTTATGCATTGAGCTTTGATCAGGCGTCGAGGTGTAAAAAGGGCTAAGTTGGGTCGACTTGGCCTAAAAAAATGAAATCCTAGTTGGGTCGGGCCTCCGTGTAAAGAACCTCAACCAGCCCTATCCCTCCAACCCTTGTTGAATTGGGCCTGAAGGGCCGAGCCAATTTGACTCTTTGGCTCTTTTTACATGTGTATTTAGAAATTATTAAAAAAAAAGTATAAGAAAGTATAAAAATTAAATAAAAATAGTTTATTGACTCTATGTAACACCTGTAAAATTCATTTCTATAATTATTTACATTTTTATGAATTTTATTCCTGGACGGGTGTTACTGTTCCAAGGCCCGTTGTGTGGTTTTGTGTTTTTAGGCTTCGGCCTCGTGCACCGACTTCTGTTGCACGTCCTTGTGCGTGGCTTGGCACTATGCATTGTGGCACTATGTGTGTGGGGCCCGCTTTGTGCACCGACTAGTGATTGTGTTCGGTGCAGGGAGTTGTTGGCTCGCACGATGCGTCTGGTGGTTGAGATGTGTAGGTGTGCGTGTGCAGCGACTCCCTCCCCTAGCGTATATAACACGTGCATGGGGCGAGACTTCTCCAGCACACCTCCCTCTCTTCTCCTCCTTGCCAACTTCCCCTCCCCTGTTTCTAGTGGCGACCGAGCAATGTGGGACACTAGGGCGACCGAGCCTCCTCTCCCTCCTTCATTTTTCCCCCTCCACTCCTCCTCCTTCTCCTTCACTCCTCCTTTCCAACGCTATTGGAAGGTGCGGGTGAGGAACAAAGAGAGAGCCTGAGAGTGGGAGAGCGAGAGGTGGAGACGTGCAGCGGCTCGTGGCGGCGTGTGGAGCTCGGGTGGTGTGCTTCTGTGGTCGTGTGTGCCCCAGCAAGGGTCATGGTCGTCGAAGTTGGCCGGATGATCGTAGGCACGTTGCTCAGGTACGCATCTCCAATCCCTATAATAAAGAGCATGAAAATGGTAGAAATGCCTAGGATGCATGTAATCTAGGCTAAATTTAATGTTTTGGAATTTATTGTGAATTTATGAGAATTTATGGTAGATTTATGGGCATTTATGCTAGTGGTTGAGCTTTGGGTCATTTTAACCCCTATGCCTTTGCAATTTTATATCTTGATGCATGGTGAATGGATTTTGGTTTTGTTTGTGTAGATTTGGAGTAGACTCGAGGGCCTACATCTTAGGTTTTATGCAGGATTTTTATTGTTTGTTTAGGGAATCCGATCAGAGGTCCCAGTTGGAACAATTTTGGATAGTAGGGTTTGGACCGTTTTCTTTTTTTTTCACTGAATTCGGCATACTGAACCATTTCGATATGCCGTTTTTCTGTCAATTTGGTCCTCTAGTCGAATTCGGTTGTCCGATTTTGGACGATCGACTGAATCAGTGAATTTCGGTCGACCGAATAATCTTTGGTATACCGATTTTGGCCTGAGTGCTGACCGTTGACCTGATTTGGTCGACCGATCAAAATCGGTCTACCGAACCAGGGGTTTTCAGCATACTGAACTTGTTTTCAACATGCCGAATCTGGGCCCTAATGCTTTTGTAAAATATGATTTTCGAGGGTTTTCCAGATTGGTTTGTATTGTCCCATTGAGATGGGATTGTGGGCCGTTAGTGGTAGTCCCTCGAGACACCTGATGTGCCATTTTGCCGTTTTGGAAGAGTTTTCAAAGATATGAAAATAGTTTTGAAAATGATTTCAAATATATGAATTGGCAGTTTTGGAAAATGGTTTTCCTAGTTTCTTGTGTGTGGGCCAAGACAATGTGGAACCATGTCGTCGGGACCAGGGAATGTGATTACATTCTCAGGTGGTCGGGCGTGACTCCTTGGTTGAGGTCGAGGGCCGAGCTACTTGAGGCTGAGGGGCGTCGGTTCTTGGAGGTATGAGACTCCTTGACTGTCATCTCGAGGCTAGGGTTGTGGTCCGCGGGTTGAGATGTCTTATGGCATGACAAGGAGGTATGATACTCCTACTGTCGCTATGAGCACTGAGGCTCGGGTGTCGTCGGGTGCGGAGGTATGACATTCCCTCCTGAACACCGTATGTGGAGGACGTCGTGAGGAGGCGGACCCTGTGGTGGCCAGTGTGGATGGGACACGTGCCCCATAGCTGGTAGCGTCCTGAGAGACAAGACAACCTTCCTAGGAAGGGGTTGGCTTTTTGAGGGTTCTCCAAAGAGGGAGAATCACGGGTCGGTGAACGCTCCTGCACAGGGTGGCTGTCACCGTGGTAGTGCAGAATGTCGTGGTCACTCCTTAGCGGACTGCGTGTGGCTAGAGTTTGGTTGCCTAACGTCGGACTTCCTAACTCACTATGTGTGGTTTTGGCCATTGAAGACCTTTGCTTGTGGTTTTGGGCTAGTAGAGCCCCAATTGTGATTTTGGCCGGTGTGGGCCTAGTTTTTGAGGCTTTGAGAAATTGTTTATGAAAAGAATTTAAAAAGGAAATTAATTATAGTTTTGTTTTTTAGCTGTTTCTCGGGGTGTGTACTGGATGACTCCTGTCACTCATGCATTTTCCTTGTAGTTTTGATTTGCAAGTGTAGACATGCAGTTGGTTTAACATAGTGCATATAGATCGGAGTCTCCTAGCCGCACACACAGGTTCCTGGTAGTTAAATATTTTCTATTTAGCTTTAATTTTCCCGTAATTTGATTTGTTTTAAATTATTGTGGAAAATGTGGAACGTTACACTCTACAAGCTCTAGCTGCACGCACACCTAACCCTTTCGAAGGCATCTTCAAATACCTAATTGATGGCATGTTTAGCAAGGGGTCACCTTTTCTTGAGATCTCAACTTCTACCCTTAAGCAAGTACCAAATGACCATCCTACTAGAAAGGCCAAAATGCAATGAAGATCACAAAAGCCTTGAAATTTAACATCATTGGCCAGACTTATTATCAATTTCATGAGTTGATATTGGTTGGGTAGATTTTACTCTAGTATTTTTTATTTTTTTTATTGGTTTTGTAATTTTTATGGGTATTTTACTTTTTCCATTTTTTTGGAAATTTTGCTTTTTCTATTTTTTGGATTTTTTGCTTTCCTTTTTTTGGGGGGATTTTGGATTTTCTATTTTTTGGTTTTTGAGAGTTTTTGTTTTGGTCTTTTAGATTTTCTATTTTTTTAGTTTTTTAAAATTTCCTTTTTTGTAGTTTTTTTGAATTTCCTTTTTTTTTTTTTGCTTTTTCCATTTTTTTTAGATTGTCTAATTTTTGGATTTTTTTTCTTTTTTCTTTAAGAAGGGAAGTTTTTCCCAAAGTTGGGAAGAGACAGACTTGATGATAGGAAAACTTTAAAATTAGATTCCTTCTGCACTCTCAAGTTGAAAAACACTTTAGACTTGCATTGGACCTTGATTTCCCATAACCCTAGGTGTCATGCCTTTTTTCTTGAATACTAGAAAACTAACTCGTGCAACACTGAGTTGTCTAAGCACACAACTTCAATTTAGCCTCTTTATAGCAATTCACCTACTCAAGAACCTCTCAGGCACAAGTATACAAACACAACACTTACGCACGAGCTCTTTCTCACAACGATCACAATGAAAGGCACTAGGTTTCACGGAACTACCCCTTCTTTTCTATTTCACTTATAGAATACCTTGTGCACAATGTCAAGAAGCAAGGCAAAACACACACTCACTCATCGTTGTCCTTCTTTTGCATATTTACATATATTTATACACAATTGCACAAGTCCTCTCCACTTGCGCAAATCAAGTCCCATTTTAACTCCACTTAAAGCCGCGAACGTTGCTCTCTTGTGTGCACATGCCTTAATGCAACTTGACCATGATGACTGCTAGTGACTCACGCACACTTATGGTCCACTCACGCATACTTTCAATACATTGATGCTCCTTCACTCGCATGCACTCATGCACATTGAAACTTCATCACTTGCACACTATCAATCCCATGATATCCTAAGTTAGTGTACTTAGTGTACCTAGTACTCAGATACTACCTCAGTTACAACCTCAATCACGACAGTCTAAAATCCTAACACTCATAAAGCTATCAATAACTAAATAATTCAAAAATAAATGCAAGGAATTTAAATAAATAAATAAGCTAGACAGATCATAACTCTACCTAGAACTTGTGGTGTACATTTATGTGACTCTTGCAATATGCCTTACACTAAACTACAACTCCAATATCTACACCTACAAGAAAATCATTAAAATACATGTGAATGACATCAAATAGTCACTCAATACATGTCTATCATCTACCAAAAACAACAAACTAGAAATGGAGTTGCTAACACTCAGCTCCCAAGCCAACACGATCTCCTTTTGTGGTAGAACCAAGACCCAAAATCTGTAAAGTCACAAATACCTGCAATATTCTATTGCAAATAAGCATAAAAACCTTCGAAATATGCTTTTTGAAACCAATTTATCTTTTTCGGAACCAAAACCACATGCATTTTTCTAAGCTCTTATGCACACTTGAAATAATTACTTTATACCAAATCAAGTCCAAAAACCATCACAAATCCAACAAAACTACACACTCACACATACAGTCGAAAACCTATCATGTTGCTCGATGCCAAGCAACCGACACTAGCCTACAAGCAACCGCCAAAGCACATTACACTACTGAGGTAAAGCCACTCTATGCAAGAGCTCCTCTCCCAAGGTTCATACTCTAAAAACTCTTAAAAATCCACACAAGATGACACACACATAGTGTCCGTCCTTTCGGTGTCCTCGGAACTGTTACACTTAACCAATCAAAGGACTTTTTCACCTCCTAGTCCTACCAATACAACTCCCTAAAACCTCATGCCTACTCTAGCTCTCGACCCTCTAGGAATATTACTCATCCTTGGTCCATTGGCCAAATTGTTCAGCCCTCTTGGCCTCAACCTCACCTTTGATCTTTTGGTCTGTAAATCCTCATCCAAGGTCATTTAGTCCTCTAAAAACCACAATCTCAACCTCAAACTCTCACCTAACCCTCCAAAGGTATCAATCGTTCCTAGTCCATTACTATGATCCAATGATCCTCTTGGTTCCTTGAAAACCATGGAAAATCTCTCGGACCTCATCTTAAGTAACTAGCTCTCAACTATCTAGAGGCATCAAACGGTTCTTAGTCCATCGACTAAATACTTCTACCTATTGGTTTCTCAAAACCACGGAAATTCTTTTCCAAAATCTCTTGGTCCCTCTCGGTCCATAGATCCTTACCCAAGATCTTTTAGTTCTTTAAAACCACGAAACCTCAACCTCGAACTTGCACCTAACCCTCCAAAGAGGTATCAACAGTCCCTAGTCCATCAGTATGATCCTACGACTATCTTGGTTCCTCGAAAACCATAGAAAACCTCTTAGACCTCATCCTAAGCAACTAATTCTCGACCATCTGGAGACATCAAACATCCTTAGTCCACCGACTACATATTTCGACCTCTTGGTCCTTCAAAACCATTGAAATTCTTTTCCAAAACCTTTGCAAATCTTATGCATTTCTTTTGAAATTCTTTTTGAAAATCATTTTAAAAAATCAATTAAAACACCTCAAAGCCAACTACAATCACTTCCACAGGGGGTCGCACAGCTAACCCACATTGGTCCCCCACACCCCCAACATTGCAGTGGCACTCAAAAGAAAACCAAGGCGTTACTCACCTAGGTCGTAACCCACAACCTTGCAAATCTACACCCATACATAGAGAGGAAACCAAAAACTACGAAAATCCATTATAAATATACTAAAAACACAATCACATCCATCCATCTACATAAATCATCACAAATGGGTTCTCATGCGAAACCAACATGTGGTAGTCAATCGCTGCCAACACAAGATTCCCACTCAGATTCCCACATGGAAGCTCAAAGCACAACCACAACAAGCATGCATTATATTAACTAGATAAGGAAGTCTTTGAATAGGACATGTATCTTTCACCGACGTTAGGTCCACAACCTACATGATAATAGTAACACACGCCCTCCTCCCACTAGAGTCCCATCCCTTCAACGTATGACAGTCACAACAATGTTGTAGTAGCACCAGCAATAGCGTTGGTGCTCAACGATGGTGGTGTAGCAACTGGAGCAATAACGACACAATAAGCGACAATAGTGACTCGACGAGCAACGGTAGAAACACCAATCCTCACTAACACCTTTCTCTCACTCTCTCCCTCTCAATCCCTCTCTCTCTCTCTCTCTCTCTCTTTCTCTCTCTAGATTCCCTTTCTCTATCTCTTCTTCTCTCTCTCTCTCTTTCTCAAGACAATCTTTGTCTCAAATGCCACCCCTCTTTCTCCTTTATAAAGCCTTGTTCTCAACATTGTTTATAAATAGTGTCACCATGAGACAGATGCCCAAACACTTGTGACATCACTAGATGGTACTGTAGTATAACTATGTTTGTCCACTTCATGTTTCACACACTTACAGGGTACAACACATTAAAACATAAACACAGTGAAATATACCTGTAATGCTTCCAATTTCTACAATAATTTAAAACAAATTAAATTACAAGAAATTAAAAGCTAAACAGTAATATCTACAACTAGGAACCTGTGTGTGCGGCTACAAGACTCTAGACTATGCATGCTATGCTAAACTCACCTGCTTGCCTGCACCTGCAATCCAAAATCATGAGAAACAAGTGTAAGTGACAAAAGTCACCCAACATGTACCCCACGAAAACAGTGGAAAACAAAACTATAATTATTTTCCTTTAAAACCATTTCGCAATCATTTTTTCCCAAATCCGTTAGTGTAACACTCCCAATTTCCACAATAATTTAAAACAAATTAAATTATAAGAAATTAAAAGCTAAACAGTAATATCAACTACTAGGAACCTGTGTGTGCAGCTAAGAGACTTTGAACTATGTATGCTATGCTAAAACCCATCTGCATGCCTGCACCTACAACTCAAAAACCACGAAGAACAAGCGTGAGTGACAAAAGTCACCCAGCACACACCTCACGAAAATAGCGGAAAACAAATTTATATTAATTTCTCCTTAAAATCATTTCGCAAGTTATTTTCTCCAAAACCACCAAGACAGACAAACCAAGCCCAACAGGCCGAAAACCACAACAAACGCGGCCCACACTAGCCAAAACAACAAATAGGACTTTACCAGCCCAAAACCACAAATAAGGCCCTTAATGGTCAAAACCACACATAGTGAGTCGGAAAGCTTGACGTCAAGCAATCAACTCTAGCCACAAGTAGCTACCAAAGTGCAATGCACAGCCACGGTAATGCCATCCTGTGTAGGAGCAATCACCGTCTCGTAATTCTCCCACTTGGAGAACCCTAACAAGGCCAACCCTCTCTGGGAAGGCAGTCCTGTCTCTCAGGACACTACCAACTATGAGACATGCGTCTCACCAGCACTGGCCACCATAGGGTACACTTCCTCACGGCGTCCTCTACATGATGCTCAGGAGGGAGTGTCATACCTCCACACCCGACGACGCCCGAGCCTCAGTGCTTACAGCGATAGCAAGAGTATCATACCTCTCCGTCATGCCACAACACACCTCAACCTGTGGATCTCAATCTAGGCCCCGTGAATGATAGTTAGGGAGTATCCTACCTCCAAGACCCGACAAACACTCGCCTTGGTCTCTCGGCCTCCAACCTCAACCAGGGAGACGCACCTGACCACCTAAGAATGTTGTCATACTCTCTGTCCCGACAACACGATCCCATGGTGTCTCAGCCTGCACACAAAAAACTGGGAAAACAACTTTCTAAAATGGGCCAACACATCTCTTTTGAAAATCATTTCCAAATCATTTTATATCTTTGAAAACTCATTCAAAACCTTGACAAAACAGCACATCAGGTGTCCCACAAGACTACCACTGATGGCCCACGATCCCATCTCGAGCAAAACAAACTAATCTGGAAATCCTCATAAAAACCACCTTTTCGTAAGGACATCTGGGGCCTGAATTGACAGATCGTTTTGAAAATGGAATACCGAAATTCCCTGATTCAGTTGACCAAAAAGAATCGGTCATCCGAACTAGGTACAGGTCAACACTCGAGGTATGAGATGGCATACCAAAAACCAGATTGATCGACCAAAAATCCTTGATTTAGTAGTCTTATTTGGTTCAATCGACCAAACCTACAGTAGAAGGCCCAAACTGACAGAAAAAACGGCATTTCTACGAAAGCAGAAAATAGCCCCCAGCCATAGCCTACGAAATCGAAAAAAATGGGACCAAGGGGCAGACCCTCAAAATAAGCACTACAAAATCCAACTAAAACATATATTGTAAATCCTCGAGTCTACTCCAAATCCACACAAACAAAATCAAAATTCATTCATCATGTAAGAAGAAATAAATTCAAGAATCCATAGAAGTTGAAAACAACCCAAAACCACCCAATTTCATTAATGACCATAAATGCCACCATAAATCATCATAAATTCTCAATAAATTCTAGGAATGTAAATTTAACTAAATTTCATACATTTCTATCATTTTCTACCATTTTCATTCTTTCTACAATACTAGGGTGAGGTGCGTACCTGAAAACGCACTTTAGTGATCCATGCCAACTCCAGCCAACCACTGGTGACTCCAGGCATCCTCGGCCACTCCACGACCTCAGGGACACTGCACCAAAGCCTCATGCACCGCCTCAAGCCATCATCGACCTTCGAGCACATCGAACAAAGGCAACAATGGAGAAGGAGAATGGGGAGAGGGACAGGGTGAGGTGGAGAAGGGGGTGAGTAGAGGGAGAGAGAGAGCGACAGTGAAGTGGAGGGAAAGGAAGAGTAGTGTGCTCAGAGAGAAGAAACGTGACGAGGAAACAAGAGAAGGAGGGTGTGGCAGGTTCGTTGCATGGCTTGTGTCCTTAAATAGCCATGTCACTGGGAAGGTAAGCACGCGGCCAACCAAACATCCATGCATGCCTACAACAACCAGCAAAACCACACACTTCAACCACTCGCTCCCAACACGAAGCCAACTACAAGCCTCACCAACCGACGCACAAACACTGCCTCCACATGGACCCACACACGGTCCACAAGCACAATGTCAACCACGCACAGTGCCAGCCACGTTGGGACAAGCACAGGAACACTCTAAATAGAAGCCGGTCCACGAGGCCCAAGTCCAAAATCACAACACATAAACGGGCCTCGGAATAGTAACAACCGTCCAGAAATAAATTCATTTAAAATGTAAATAATTAAAAAAATAAATTTATAAGTGTTACATCCTAACTACCTTAAAAGAAGATTTCACCCTGAAATCACAAGTAGGCGAAAAGATACGGGTACTGAGCTAGGATGGCTTCTTCGTGCTCCCATGTGACCTCCTCGGCTCCATGATGCTGCTACCGCACCAAGACCAGTGGAATCACCTTGTTCCATAGCACCTGTTGCTTGTGGTCGACAATCTAGACAACATCCTCTGCAAAGGACAGATCTTCCTGGAGCTCCTTTAGCTGAACTAAAATCACATGAGATGCGTCAACTAGACACTTCCTCAGCATGGAGACGTGAAACACATCGTGCACAAACGACATCACTGGTGGTAGATTCAACCGATAAGCAATCTCACCGATCCTCTAGGTAATCTGGTACGGGTTAATATAGCAAGGACTCAGCTTCCCCCACTTCCCAAACTTCATGACACTCTTGGTCGACGACACCTTCAGGAACGCATAGTCTCCCACCAGAAATTCCAGCGGTCTCCGCCTCCTGTCGACATAATTCTTCTGCCGACTTTGTGCAACCAACAGCCTGCTATAGATCAGATCAACATTGTCCGCACACAGCTGCACAAGCTCAGGACCAACTAACACTGACCCACCTCGCTCCAGCAAATCGGTGACCTACATGGCCTACCATACAAAGCTTCATACGGTGTCATCCCGATGCTCTAGTGATCACTATTGTTGTAAGCGAACTTGATCAGTGGCAGATGGTCCTCCAAACTCCCTTACAAGTTTAGGACATATGCTCTAAGCATATCTTCCAACGTTTGGTTAGTCCTCTCTGTTTGACCGTTTGACTGAGGATGAAATGCTGTACTATAGTTGAGTACTTTGCCAAAGGACTCCTGCAGAGTTCTCTAGAACTTTGAGGTGAACCTCGTGTCTCTATCCAACATGATGGACAAGTAAACACCATATAGTCGAACCACCTCAAAAACATACAACTCTGCTAGACGGTGCATTGGAAACTTCACCCAAATGGCCAGGAAGTGAGCAAACTTGGTTAGCCAATCCACGATCACCCATACGGTGTCATTCTTCTTCTAAGTCTATGGCAAACCAGTCACGAAGTCCATGGAGATATGTTACCACTTCCACAAAAAAATATCCAACGACTGCAAAATCCCTCCAAGTCTCTGGTGCTCTGCCTTGACCAGCTGGCAGGTTGTACACCTCGCCACATGGTCAACAACATTCCTCTTCATACCAGCCCACCAAAAGTTCCACTTCAAGTCTCGATACATCTTCATACTCTTGAAGTGAATAGTGTACCCAGACTGATGTACTTCATCGAGCAATCTCTACCTGGCATCCTCATGCTGGGACACATATAGATGCATATCATATCTCAGCTCCCCATATGCCTCAACAGAGAAATGAGGCTCTCCATCAGCCTCAAGCTTCCCAAACACAACTGGAACAAAATGGATCAAGCTGCCGATAGGCGACAATAAACTCTATCAGCTTGGGGCGAACAGACAGGATGGCCACTCAGGCACCAATCGTTCTCCGAGCTTGCCACTTCAGCCTGTAGCTCACCAGATCCTCCAGCATTGTCCACTCCTTGACCATCAGGCTCGCCAGCACGTGCGTACGCTGACTTAATGCATCGACGACCACATTGGCCTTCCCAAGGTGATAGGACAAGCTAAAATCATAGTCCTTCAGATACTCCACCCATCGACGCAGCCTCAAGTTGAGGTTCCTCTGAGTGAAGATGTACTTCAAGCTCTAATGTTCGGTGAAGACTTCAAACTACTCTCCATACAGATAGTGTCGCCAAAGCTTGAGAGCGAACACTACGACAGCCATCTCCAAATCGTGGGTCGGGTAATTCTTCTCAAGATCTTTCAGCTAACGTGAAGCATATGCGATGGCATCGCCATGTTGCATCAGAACACACTCCAACCCAACACCACTTGCGTCACTATACACAGTGAAGCCACCACTACCATAAGGCAGAGTCAACACTGGGGCAGAAACCAGACGAGACTTTAGCTCTTGGAAACTCACCTCACAATTCTGGTCCCAACAAAACGGAAATCCCTTCCTGGTCAACTCTTTCAAAGGCACGACTATGGAGGAGAAATCCCAGATGAACCTCCTATAATAGCCTTTTAAACCTAAGAAACTCCTGATCCTCGCCACAGTCCTAGGTCACTCCCAACTGCTCACTGCCTCAACCTTAGTCGAATCCACACTAATGCCTTCTCCAGAAAGGAAATGGCCAAGGAACATAACTTCACTCAACCAGAACTCACACTTAGAGAATTTGACGTACAACTGATGACACCTCAAAGTATCCAAAACCGCTCTCAGGTGCAAGGCATGAGTCTCCACATCAGGGGTGTAGACCAGCACATCATCAACAAAAATCACAATGAACTAGTCCAGAAAAGGGCAGAAAATCCTGTTCATCAAATCCATAAATGCAGCCAGTGCATTAGTCAAACCAAAAGGCATGATCGTGAACTTGTAATGCCTGTACCGCATCCGGAAGGCAGCCTTCTGAATGTCTGAATCTTGTATCCTCAACTAGTGATATCCTGACCTCAAATCAATCTTCGAGAACATGGATGCAAGCTGTAACCAATCGAACAGGTCATCAATGTGGGGCAGGGGATACTTGTTCTTCACCGTGATCTAATTCAGCATCCGATAGTCTATACATAGCCGGAGCGAACTATCCTTCTTACGAACGAACAAGACAGGTACTCCCCATGGAGATACACTCAACTTGATAAACCCCTTGTCCAACAACTCCTGCAAATGAGTCTTGAGCTTTCACAACTCTGCTAGTGTCATGCGATAGGACGGCTTCGAAACAGCACTAGAACCGAAGATCATGTCAATCGAGAACTCTACTCTCTTGTGAGGTGGCATACCAGGAAAATCGTCAAGGAAAACATCGGAATATTCACACGCCACAAAGATGTTGTGAACACCTAACTCAGGAGAAGTGGAGATAACTATACTGGCTAGATACCCCATGCAATCCCTAACCAAAGACTTATAAGCCTTCATAGCTGAAATGACATGCTTAGGCTCACCTTGACACCCACCTTGCACAAAGAAAGATCCATCGTCAAGAGACTCAAAATAAACTCTCCTCTAAGCACAATCGATCAAAACAGACTACTACACCAATCAATCCATATCGAGTATCACATCGTACTCCTGCATGTCCATCATGATCATGCTGGCGTCGAAGTCTGCCGTTCAACATCAAGTCGATAGACTGTAGATACCTCCACGCCAAACTATGCTCCTGCAACTGCATTGCCACGCTGACATGAAAAACCAACCTAGTCGATCTCTCTCCCAACTCCGCCGCAAAAGACTCAAAGACAAAGGAAAAAGAGCTCCCTGAGTCAAACAACACTTTGGCCATCCAACCAGCCATAATAAAAGAACTTGATGGCCAAGCAAAACGATGTTACAATCACTTACAAGGCCAACCCTCTCTGGAAAGACAGTCCTATTTCTCAGGACGCTACCAGTTATGGGACACATGTCCCACTTGCATTGGTTACCACAGGGTACGCCTCCTCACGGCGTCCTCCACATGATACTCAAGAGGAAGTGTCATACTTCCACACCCAACGACATCAGAGCCTCAGTGCTCACAGCGACAGTAGGAGTATCATACCTTCCCGTCATGCCACAAGACACCTCAACCTCGGCCCTACGAACAACAGTCAAGGAGTATCCTACCTCCAAGACCCAATGAACACTCACCTCGACCTCTCAGCCTCAGACCTCAACCAGGGAGACACGCCTGACCACTCAAGAATATTGTCACACTCTCTGGTCCTAACGACACGATCCCATGATGTCTCTGCTCACACACAGAAAATTAAGAAAACCACTTTCCAAAATGGGCCAACACATCTCTTTTGAAAACCATTTTCAAATCATTTTATATTTATGGAAACTCATTCAAAACCTCGACAAAACAACACATCAGGTGTCCTACAAAACCACCACTGATGGCTCACGATCCCATCTCAAATGGGCGAAACAAACCAATCCCGAAATCCTCGAAAAAATCACCCTTTCATAAGGGCAACTGAGACCTGAATCGGCAGACCGTTTTGAAAATAGAATACCGAAATTACCTGATTTGGTTGACCAAAAAGGATCTGTTGTCCGAACTGGGTATAAGTCAACACTCGAGGTATGAGATGGCATACCTAAAACCAGATCGGTCGACCGAAAATCCTTAATTCAGTAGTCCAATTTGGTTCGATAGACCAAACCTACACCAAGAGGAAAAACTAATAGAAAAACGATATACTAAAATAATTTGGTATGCCATGTTTTGCGAAAGCAAAAAACAACCCCCAGCCATAGCCTATGAAATGGGCAAAAATGGGACCAAGAGACGGACCCCCAAAACAAGCATTACAAAATCCAACTAAAACATATATTGTAGACCCTCGGGTCTTCTCCAAATCAACACAAACAAAACTAAAATCTATTCATCATACAAGGAGAAATAAATTTGAGAAGCCATAGGGGTCGAAAACGACCCAAAACCACCCAATGTCATTAATAGCCATAAATGCCACCATAAATCATCATAAATTCACGATAAATTCTAGAAATGTAAATTTATCTAGATTTAATACATTTCTATCATTTTCATGCTTTTTACAACACAAGAGTGAGGTGCATACCTGAAAACGTACTCCGACAATCCACTCTAACTCCGGCCAACCACCGGTGACTCCAGGCATCCTCAACCACTCCACGACCTCAGAGACACTGCATCGAAGCCTCACACACAAGCCACCATCGACCTTCGAGCACATCAAACAGAGACAACAAGGGAGAGGGAGAATGGGGAGAGAGAGAGGGTGAGGTGGAGAAGGGGGTGAGTGGTGGGGGAGAGAGAGAGAGAGAGAGACGGTAAAGTAGAGGGGAAAGAAGAGTAGTGCTTGGGGAGGAGGAAACGTGAAGAGGAAGAAAGAGAAGGAGGGTGTGGCGAGTTCGTTGCATGGCTCGCGTCCTTAAATAGCCACGACACTGGTAAGATAAGCACGTGGCCAACCAGACAACCATGCATGCCCGCAACAACCAGCAAAACCACACACCTCAACCACTCACTCCTATCACAAGGCCAACTGCAAGCCTCACCAACCAATCCACAAACGTAGGCCCCACATCGACCCACACATGGCCCACAAACACAGTGCTAGCCACACACAGTGCCAGCCACTTGGGGACAAGCACAGGAACACTCCAAACAGAAGCCAGCCCATGAGGCCCAATTCCAAAATCACAACAACACATAAACGAGCCTCAGAACAGTACCACCTGCCTAGAAATAAATTCATTTAAAATGTAAATAATCACAAAATGAATTTACAGGTGTTACAATCAGAAACCAGCAACTCAGACCCAACAGGTCGAAATCATAAGAAACACGACCTACAACAGCCAAACAAGCTAGCAGAGGCTCTACTAACCAAAAACTACAAGTAAGGCCCTCAATGACCAAAATCACACACAATGAGTAAGAAGGTCCAACATCAAGCAACCAACTCTAGCTACAAGCAGTCACCAAGGTGCATTGTACTGCCACAGTGTACCACCCTATGCAAGAGCCAACCACTGTTTTACGATTCCCCCACATGAAGAACCGACACTCAACCACCGTTTTACGATTCCCCCACATGGGAAGACAGTTCTGTCTTTAAGGACGCTACCAGTAACGAGGCATGTGTCCCACTAGCTCTAATTACCACAAGGTACGCCTCCTCACGACGTCCTCCACACGGTGCTCAGGAAAGAGTCTCATACCCCCATACCCAAAGACATTCGAGCCTCAGTGCTCACGACGACAGTAGGAGTATCATACCTCCCCTCATGCCACAAAACACCTCAACCTACGAACCACAACCCTAGCCTTGAAACAATAGTCAGGAGTCTCATACCTCCAAAACACGATGAATCTCTGCTTCAGTTATTTCAATCTTTGACCTAAACCAGGGAGATGCACCCGACCACCCGAGAATGTCGTCATATCCCCTAGTTCTGATAACACGGTCCCATGATCTTTCGAGCTGCACATAGAAAACCAAGAAAAAAACATTTTCCAAAACGGACCACAACATTCCTTTGAAATCTATTTTCAAAAGCATTTCATATCTTTAGAAAACTAATCCAAAAACTCCACAAAATTGGTTCATCAAGTGTCCCGCAAGACCACCACTAATGGCCCACATTTCCGCCTCAAATGGGTAAAACAAATTAATCCATAAAATCCTCGGAAATCACATTTATAAAGCAGCTGAAGCGTGATTCGGCAGACCGACTAGAATCAAACGACCAAAATGGGTACAAGCACCCAAAATGGCAAACCGACTAGAATCGGACAATCGAAATGGATACAGGCACCCAAAATGGCAGATCGAAATCTGGTTCGGTTTGCCAAAACTCCTAGTTCGGAAGAAGGAAATGATTCAGTTGACTGAACTAGATCGAATGGTCAACACTCATAGTCTAAATCGCAGACCGAAGAAATTCGACTAATCGAACCAAGACCAAATGACCAAAACTAACAGAAAAACAACATACCTAAATGATTCGTTATGTCGTTTTCTGCGAAACTAGAAAATGACCCCCAACACACTGTCTGACTATTCTCTCAAGTGGGAGTGAGGGACGGACCTGCCAAACAACCACAACAAAACCTACATAAAACATATGTCATAGACCCTCGAGTCTACTCCACATCTACATAAACAAAACCAAAATCCATCCAGCATAGCTTTTGGAATAAAATCACATAGCCGAAGAGTGCAGAAAAACTCAAAACCAATCCAATCACATTATTATCATAAATGCTACCGTAAATCACCATAAATTTACAATAAATTCTAGGAATGTAAATATCTAGATTTCATGCAATTCTAGTTTTTCTACCATTTTTCATGCATTCTAATACAAGGGGTAAGATACGAACCTTATTTGCGACCTCCGGCGACCCAACTGCGGTCTCCGACCACCCCGACAAGCTCAACCTCCATAGACACTACCTCAACATCAGAGACAACTCACCGAAGCTCCACGTACTGCCACACGTCGTCACATGTCCCCGTCCATCCTTGGGCACACCAATAGGGGAGGAAGTAGGGGAGTAGAGGGAGAGGGAGAGATGATGAGGAAGAGGGGATGAGGGTGAGTGACGAGAGGGAGGGGAAGTGAGTGTGTGGGAGAGAGAGAGGGGGAAGAGTGTGCCATTCTGGGGAGGAGGAGGAAGGAGAAGCGTTGGCATATAAAGGAAGGAGAGGAGAAAGAAGAGGAAGGAAGTGGCAAGGAAATGTGCATGGCCTGTGCTCCTTATAAACTCACGCACCAGGGGGAGATGCGCAGGAGCTCATCTACCCCTTCATGCATGCACACAACCACCCCAATCGAACCTCCAGCCACAGCTGCCAGCTCTAAGGCACGAGCTATTAACCAACCACACTACCAACTGGTACGCAAACATGGACCCACACACGGACCTATAAGCACAATGCCAACAACACATAGGAACACACAAACAGAAGTCGGTCCATGAGGCCCACGTCCAAAACCATAAAATTACACAAATAGGTCTCGAAACAATAACACCTGCCTAGAATAAATTCATTAAAATTGAAAATAATTACAAAATGAATTTACCGATGTTACATCCTAACCACCTTAAAAGAAGATTTTGACCACACCATACTTCAAGAATACATAGTCTCTCACCAAAAACTCCATCGATCTCCTTTTCCTATCAACATAATTCTTCTGTCGACTCTATGTAGCTAACAACCTGCTATAGATCAGATCAACCTTATCCACGTACAATTGCACAAGCTCAGAACCAATCAACTGACGCTCGTTCACCTCATTCTAGCAAATTGGTGATCTACATGGCGTACCATACAGGGCTTTGTACAACATTATCTTGATGCTCAAGTTATAACTATTATTGTAGACGAACTCAATCGACGACAAATGATCCTCCCAACTCCCTTGGAAGTCCTAGACACATGCTCTGAGTATATCCTCCAGCATCTGGATAGTTCTCTCTGTCTGACCGTCTGACTAAGGATGAAATGATGTGCTATAGTTGAGTATGGTGTCAAAAGCCTCTTACATAGTCCTTATGAACCTTGAGGTGAACCTCTTGTTTATGTCCGACACGATAGACACCAGAACACCATGTAGCCGAACCACCTCAAAAATATACAACTTCGCCAATCGGTGCATCAGAGGCTTCACCTAAATGGTCAGGAAATGAGCAAACTTAGTTAACCAATCTACGATCACCCACACAGTATCGTTCTTCCTATGAGTACATGGTAAACCAGTCACAAAGTCCATAGAGATGTGCTCCCACTTCCACACGAGAATATCCAATAGCTGCAAGATCCCTCCATATCTTTAGTGCTCTGCCTTGATCAGCTGGTAGGCTGCACACCTTGCCACATCAGAATTGGGGATCAGATCGATTGAGAACTCTACTTCCTTGTAAAGTAGCATACTAGTCAAATCGTCAGGGAAATGTCGGGATGTTCACACACCATAAAGATGTTGTGAACACCCAACTCAGGAGAAGTAGAGATAACTATACTAGCTAGGTACCCCATGCAATCCCTGGCCAGAGACTTATAAGCCTTCATAGCCAAAATGACAAGCTTAGGCTCATCTTGATATCCACCTTGCACAAAGAAAGATCCATCATCAAGAGACCCAAAATAAACTCTCCTCCGAGCACAGTCGATCAAAGCAGACTGTTGTGCCAGCCAATCCATGTTGAGTATCACATCATACTCTTGCATGTTCATCACGATTAGGCTGGCGTCGAACTATCTGCCATTCAGCGTCAAGTCGATAGATTGTAAATACTTCCACGCCAAGCTATGCTCCTCCAACGGTGTTATCACGCTGTGATAAAAGGCTAGCTTAACCGATCTCTCTCCCAACTCTACCACGAAAGACTCAGAGACAAAGGAGAAAGAACTCTCTGAGTCAAACGATACTTTGGCCATCCGACCAGCCACAATAAAAAAACCTGATGGCCAAGCAAAACAATAACACCACATCCATACATCAAACAGTTGTCCAAGTTACAGAGAATATTACAACAATTACAGAGGATTATAGTACCGACAAATCATCCTTATCCTCAACTACATCTTCCGAAGTCCCAACATTTAGCACTACAATGGTGAACACTCGTCCCCTTGTTGACTATTAAGGTGTATTTCCTGCCTTCTTGGGCTATTCTAAACAGGACTTCTGGACGTGTCCCACCTTCTCACAATTATAACACACCATTGAGGATAAAATCTACCGAGGATGAAGACAAAATGAAGCAATATGGCCCACTTAACCACAGTTGAAGCACAGATTTCCTCCAGGAACATTAGAACCTATTTGACTGAAGTCAGCTCCACTACCACCAGAAAAGTTATACCAGCCTACAAAGGTACCACCAGACTTCCCTTTCTACTTCTTCCCAGGACTACCTGAATCACTGATACTTGGAGGATTGGAGATGGGAAACCGGAAAGTAAAAGAAGACTTAACCTTCCCTTTAGGACGGCTCTCCAAAAACTTCTTGTTCTCTGCCTCGAAGCAATAGGCCATCCCGACCATGTCCATCACAATCTGACACTGACAATCCATCACCTTCACCCGCAACCCTGGGTTTAAGTCATCCAAGAACCTCTGCTCCCGCCCCTCCTCTAACTCATAAACGAGAGCAAAACGTTCCAGCCAAGCGAACTCAGTCTCATGCTCGAACACCGACATAGTGTCCTACTCAAGACTCCAGAAATCTAGGCAAAGTTGCTCCTTTACATGAGTGGAAAAATACTTGTCATAGAAGGCTACCTTGAAATCCATCCACTGGATATGGGCAGTTACTGAGTTCAACAACTTCAACCACTTCCACCACAATCCAGCAGATAAGTTGCCAACCAAACCTAATGCTCTTCTGAGCAGACCATGCTTTCCAACATCTTCACCACCTTCTCCAGCCAAGCCTCACTTTCCTCAGCACTAACCTTGTCCTTGAATGATGATGGATGAAGCTTCGTAAACCGACTCAGCCATAGATCATCTGTCGGCTCACTGAACTACTCTTACTGAACGCATGGGAGATTCCATGCACCAAGCTCCGTAGTTCGGCAAGGACAGTCTTCCATCTGATTGTCTCTTCACAGGACTCGGAACCCTTGACCGAGGCCTTACTGTTGCGACTACGATGAGGCATCCTACAAAATGAGAGAGGCAAAACACTTTCACCACAAACAAGACAACAAGCAAAAAACCATGAAGAAAGTCTAGTGTAGACTCTACCATGCATGCAAAACCTATAGAGTCTCAAGACCGGACACCTTAGGCTAGTGCAACCTAGTGAACCTAGTACTCTATTACCAATCTATAATGCCCCTAATTTCCACAATAATTTAAAAAAATCAAATTACAGGAAATTAAAAGCTAAACAGTAATATCTACAACCAAGAACCTGTGTGTGTGACTACAAGACTCCAGACTATGTATACTATGCCAAACTCACCTGTTCGCCTGCACCTGCAATCCAGAACCACGAGAACAAGCGTGAATAACAAAACTCATCCAGCATGCACTCCACGAAAATAGCGGAAAACAAAACTATAATTATTTTCCTTTAAAACCATTTTGCAATTTTTTTTCCAAATCCATAAAAATCAGCAACTCAGGCCCAACAGGTTGAAACCATAAGAAACACGACCTACATCGATCAAACAAGCAAGCAGAGGCTCTACGAGCCCAAAACCACAAGTAAGGTTCTCAATGGCCAAAACCACACACAGTGAATCGGAAAGTTCAGTGTCAAACAACCAATTCTAGCTACAAGCAGTCACCGAGGTGTACTGCACTGCCACGATATGCCACCCTGTGCAGGAGCCAACCATTGTTTTACGATTCCCCTACATGGAGAACCGACACTCAGCCAACCCCTCTTTGGATGACAGTCCTGTCTCTCAAGACGCTACCAACATCGGGGCACGTGTCCCACCAGCTCTGACTACCATAGGGTAGCCTCCTCACGACGTCCTCTACATAGTGCTCAAGAGGGAGTCTCATACCTCCACACTCAAAGACATCCGAGCCTCAGTACTCACGACGACAGTAGGAATATCATACCTCCCTGTCATGCCACAAAACACCTCAACCTGTGGACCACAACCCTAGCCTTGAAACGACAGTCAAGGAGTCTCATACCTCCAAGACCTGAAAAATCTCAGCCTTTGGTATCTCGATCCTTGACCTCAGCCAAGGAGACGCACTCAACCACCCGAGAATGTCGTCACATTCTCTGGTACTAACGACACTGTGCCACGGTCACTCGACCTACACACAGAAAATCAGGAAAAACCATTTTCCAAAATGGGCCATAACATTCCTTTGAAATCTATTATCAAAACCATTTCATATCTTTGGAAAACTAATCCAAAATCTCCACAAAATCAGTACATCAGGTGTCCCGCTGTCACGCCCCAAATTTTTCCACAATAATTTAAACAAATTAAATTACAGGAAAACTAAAGTTAAACAGAAAATATCTAACTACCAGGAACCTGTATGTGCGGCTAATAGACTCCAGACTATATGCACTATGCTAAACTAATCGCATGTCTGCACCTGCAAACAAAAACCACAAGGAAAACGCATGAGTGACCAAAGTCACCCAGTACGCACTCCACGAAAACCACGGAAAATGAAATCATAATCTATTTTCCTTTTTAAACTCATTTCGCAAACCATATTCTCAAAACCTCATAAATCAGGCCCACACCGGCCAAAACCACAAACCAGGGCTCTACTAGCCCAAAGCCACAAGCAAAAGCCCTCAATGGCCAAAACCACACATAGTGAGTCGGGAAGCCCGACGTCAGGCAACCTAACTCTGGCCACACGCAGTCCACTAAGGAGCGACCCCAGCGTTCTGCACTACCACGGTGACGGCCACCCTATGCAGGAGCATTCACAGTCCCGCGATTCCCCTTCCTCAAGAGAACCCTCAAAAGCCAACCCCTCCCTGGGAAGGCTGTCCTATCACTCAGGACGCTACCAGCTACGGGGCACGTGTCCCACCCGTACTAGCCACCACAAGGTACGCCTCCTCACGATGTTCTCCACACACAGTGCTCAGGAGGGAGTATCAAACCTCCACACCCGACAACACCCGAGCCTCAATGCTCACAGCGACAGTAGGAGTATCATACCTCTCCGTCATGCCACAAGACACCTCAACCCGCAGACCACAACCCTAGCCTCAGGTATCTCGGCCCCCGACCTCAACCAAGGAGTCGTGCCCGACCACCCGAGAATGTCGTCACATTCCCTGGTCTCGATGACACGGTCCCACACTGTCTCGGCCCGCACACAGAAAACCAAGAAAACATTTCCCAAAACAGGCCAACTATTCCTTGAAATCCATTTCCAAATCATTTTCATATCAATGAAAACTCTTTCAAAACCTCGGCAAAACGGCGCATCAGGTGTCCCAGGAGGCCACCACTGATGGCCCACAATCCCCTCTCATAGGGACAAAACACGGCAATCCAGAAAGCCATCGAAAACACATTTTATAAACCTGTTTGGGCCTAGAAATCGGTGTGTCGAAAATCTGATTCGGTGTGCCGAAATCCGCTGATTCAGTAGACCGATCTGATTCGGTCGACCGAACTTGAGTCAACGGTCAACACTCAGGCCAAGTTCGGTATACCGTCCAAAAACGGATGACCGAATTTCGACCAGAGGACCAAACTGATAGAAAAATGGTATGCCGAGAGGAAATCGGTATACCAAAATCTCCTGATTCGGTATGTCGTTTCCATCTGATATGCCTAATTCTGCGAAACTAGAAAATTACCCAAACCCTATCGTCCGAAATCGCCCCAACTGGGACCTCCGATCAGACCCCCTAAACAACCACCAGCATAAATGCCCATAAATGCTCCATAAATTCTCAATAAATCACAATAAATTCTAGGAAAGTAAATTTACCTAGATTCGATGCAATCCTAGCATTTTCTACCAATTTCATGCTCTCTATTACTCGAAGTGGAGGTACGTACCTAAAAAACACCTCCGACGATTCTCAGCCGACTTCGGCGAACTCCAGCGACCACGGCCTCGCCACGACTACGGAAGCACGCCACGCAAGCTCTGCGCACCACTCCGAGCAACCACAGCCCTCTGCTTCGCTCCCTCGATCTCTCTCTCTTTCCGTCGACGCCTAAGAAAGGGAAACAGGGGAGACGAGTGGAAAGGAGGAGGAGAAAGGAGAAAGAAGGAGAATGAGGGGTGAGGAGGAAGAGAAAGAAGGTGGAGGAGGAGGAGAAGTAGCGCGCCGCCAAGGAGGAGAGGAAAAGAAGAAGAAGGAAGGAGGAAACAGCGATGGGTGGCGAGGAGAAGTGCGGTGCGGCTTATAAAGCTTGTGCTCGTAGTAGCTGAAAATGTGCCCACCTGTGCGTCTCAGCCACCGGCACACCGCATGAGCAGCCAACCGCCAGCCACCACCAACGAGGCCAACTGCAAGCCTCAACTACCAACCCACACATGCGGGCCCCACGGAGACCCCACACTTGGGCCCCACATGGACCCACACCTAGGCCCCACATGCACAGTGCCAAACCACGCACAGGGACACGCAAACAGAAGTCAACCCACGAGGCCCAAGCCCAAAAGCACAAAACCACACAACGGGTCTCGGAACAGTAACACCCGTCTAGGAATAAAATTCATAAAATGTAAATAATTACAAAATGAATTTTACGGGTGTTACACTCGCAAGACCACCACTAATGACCCACAATCCCACCTCAAATAGGCAAAGCAAACCAATCCGAAAAATCCTCCGAAATCACATTTATAAAGCAGCTAAGGCTTGATTTGGCAAACCAACCAAAATCAAACAACTAAAATGGGTACAGGTACCCAAAACAGTAGTCCGAAATCTAATTCGATCGACCGAAAATCCTTAATTCAGAAGACCGAAAAGATTCTATCGACCGAACTAGATCGAACGATCAACACTCATAGCCTAGAAAAGCAGACCAAAGAAATTCAGTTGATAGAACCAGAGCCAGAAAACCAAAACTAACAGAAAAACAACATACTAAAATGGTTTGGTATGTCATTTTCTGCGAAATCAGAAAATGGTCCCCAACACATACAATAAAACCCACATAAAACATATGTCGTAAACCCTCGAATCTACTCCGCATTCACATAAACAAAACCAAAAGCCATCCAGCATAGCTCCTAGAATAAAATCAAAAAGCCGAAGAGTATCGAAAAACTCAAAACCAAACCAATTACATTTATTACCATAAATGCTACCATAAATCACCATCAATTTACAATAAATTCTAGGAATGTAAATCTACCTAGATTTCATATAATTCTAGTTTTTCTACATTTTTCATGCATTCTAATACAAGGGATGAGGTACATACCTTATACGCGACAAAGACTTCAGGTGTTACACTTTAGCTTCAATCCATTGCCAATGACCTATGCATGTACTATGTACTACCCGTGTCACTGTGGCATAACACTGTTACCCTTGCTCGTGTCCTATGTAACATCTAACTAACTTGCACTTGACTTGTAAGCTTCAATGCCACACTACGCCTCTCTCTCTCTCGTAACAACTATTGACTCAACACATGACCTACACCACGTTACACCAACTCTTCTACAACAGTTAGTAGTTGTGCACTACTTAAGCAGTGTGCGCCACCGTACTTGTGTTGCAATGCTTTTCTCTCACTTGATGCAACGAATCTAAGCTATCTCACGTACCTTGTGTGAATATGTCCATACCTCACTCCAATACCTTTACGGTACAGCCCTCTGTGCTCTCTCCGTGCATTGATGATCCTTGGAAGATTAAATAATGAAGACAATGTGTGACACTTGGTATCCCATCATAAAGACAGGGTGTGACGCTTGCCAGGATGCTGAGGGTGTAGCGTTTTACTCATATCTAGTAAAGCCTGCATAAACATCCATGGGCATTGGGCATGGCATTATTTCCAAGGGGATTGAAATGCTGATTCCGGAATGACTTTTGTTCCATCTGAATATTTTACTCGAAATGTGGACTCGG
>JAMKQA010000270.1:0-25526 GCA_024699735.1 Posidonia australis
GGAAATGATTAAAGAAAGAGAAATGTGTTTTGGGTCAGGATTGGACTTGTGAAATGGTCCTAAAATCCTGAAAAGAAATGATGATGTTTTAACCAGTTGCCAGCCAATGTTTATGATTTGGTTTTGATCCCAATGGGGCATTGTGTTTTAGGCTGGATCTGGTCAATATGTATTTGAAAGTGTGTTTTGGGAAGAAATCCCCAATATTGAAAATTGGAATTGTTTTGGAAAAGAAAAATGAATTCCAAAGGGTTTTTGGAAGGAATGTTTTGTAAGGAAAAAGAATATGGTTTTAGGACTGAATCCCCAAGTTTGTTTAATAAAAGAAAGGATGATTTTCAAAGGAGAAAACCAAGTTTTTTGCAAAATGTTAAGAAACGAGTTTCTTTTGGTTTTGCCGAGTTTTGTTTGTGGTTGTGTGTTTTGGGGCACGTACTAGGTGACTTAGATGTCACTCACGCGTGCTATTTGGTTTTCAGGTGCAGTCCGCGTGCAGCCGGGTTCCGGTGCAGGAATTGGAGCTTCTAGCCGCACATCGTGATCCTGAAGGTGTGCCTTGGTTACAGTTCTATTTGTTCTGTAATTTTGTGTAATTATTCTTGGGATACTGTATTTTAGTAGCTTGCCGGGGATCGGGGCATTACAAGAGGTTATGGTAGGTTTCAAACATATCGACTGAGAGAGGATATGTCTAGTTTTGGACTTACCGACTGAGAGAGGATATAGCAAGTTTCAGACTTACCGACCGAGATAGGATATGGCAAGTTTCAGCCTTATCAACTGAGAAAGGATGTGGCAAGTTTCGGACTTACCGACCAAGAGATGATATGGCAATTTTCGGAGTTACCGATTAAGAGAGGATGTGGCAAGTTTCCTACTTACTGACCGAGGGAGGATATGGCAAGTTTCAGACTAACCAACCGAGAAAGGATGTGGCAAGTTTTGGACATACCGACCGAGAGAGGATTTCACAAGTTTCAGACTTACCGACCGAGAGAGCATGTGGCAAGTTTCGGACTTACCGACCGAGGGAGGATATGGTAAGTTTCGGACTTACCAACCGAGAGAGGATATGACAGGTTTCAGACTTACCGACGGAGAGAGGATATGGCAAATTTCGGACTTACCAACCGAGAGAGGATATAGCAAGTTTCGGCCTTATCGACCGAGAGAAGATATGGCTTGTTTTGGACTTACCAACTAAGAAAGGATGTGGAAAGTTTCGGACTTACCAACCAAGAAATGATATGACAAGTTTTAGACATACCGTCCGAGGGATGTTGTGGCAAGTTTCGGACTTACCGACCGAGGGAGGATATGGCAAGATTCGGACTTACCAACCGAGAAAGGATGTGGCAAGTTTTGGAATTACAGACAGAGAGTGGATATGGCAAGTTTTAGAATTACCGACCGAGAGAGGATGTGGCAAGTTTTGGACTTACCGATCGAGGGAGGATATAGCAAGTTTTGGATTTACCAACCAAGAGAGGATATCGCAAGTTTCAGACTTATCGATAGAGAGAGGATATGACAAGTTTCGGACATACCGACTGAGAGAGGATGTGGCAAGTTTCGGACATATCGACTGAGGGAGGATATGGTAAATTTCGGACTTACCAACCAAGAGAGGATATGGTAGGTTTCAGACTTATCGACCAAGAGAGGATATGACAAGTTTCGGACATACCGACTGAGAAAGGATATGGCAAGTTTCAGAATTACCGACCGAGAGAGGATATGGCAAGTTTCAGACTTACCGACCGAGAAAGGATATGGCAAGTGTCAGACATACCGACCGAGAGAGAATATGGCAAGTTTCAGACTTGCTGACCAGAGGGAATATGGCAAGTTGACGGATGCCAATTGTATAGTTTGGGATATCAGCCCGAAGGTGAGTTGACGGACTCATTGCTGGATAGTTAGGGTTTTCAACCCACTAGTAGAGGCATGACATGATATTAGACCTGTCATCCAAAGGGGGAAGAGTTTACCAAGCATGATATGCTTTGGTCCTCGCAGGAGGCCTAGAAGAAGATGAAAACAAGACTTGTTCGACTTGAAGAAGTTCAGCAGAGCAGATGTTGCTGAGATTCGTCCTTTTGAAGAAAATCTTGGACAAGGACACCTTGACCTCGTCCAATGTCTAGAAGCAGATGGACACAAGGCTTGCCAACCTAGTGTGAGTCCAACAGAGTAGGGTGGATTCCGCCATACATGGTACAAAAGTTTGTGAAGATTTCATTTGTCCAGGCCTAGGCAATAAAACAAGATTCTCGTCTATTATCTGGGTGGTCCCCAGTGCCATGTCGACAGGCAGAAGAAAGTAGCAATCTGAACTAGTTAAGCACAAGTTGTCGCAATGGTGATTTCTACTCCGTATCAAACATAAGCAATCCAACAAGCTGGCTAGAAGTGTTCTGTTGAATTTTATTACAGCAGTCAATGTAGTGATTACATACATTTCAACTTGTAATGAACCAGTAGCATAACGCAAATGTTAAGAGTCTGCGTCATCCCTGGATCTGTTCGAGCCTGGAGCTTTGGTAAAGAGTGTATGGCTCGAGGCAGCGCTGCAGATTGGCCATGTTTCTTCAACTTTGGCTTCGTATTCTGCTGTGCAACCCTTCCCCTCTTTGACTATGAGATCTTTCGATTGTATGGTGCCACTAAGCAGGCGAGACAACTCCTTAGTCATAGCATAAGTGCTCGGGGGGTACTCTTGGAACCGGGCTGGCATTTGCCCTTGAACAAAGGAATTTTGCTGATAGCCAAACTACCGCATCACACGGACTGGGTGATACTCAACTCCACCAGTCAACCTTAGCTGAACGATAAGCTGCATATCAGTTGTATTGAAGAAAGCCTCAAAGTTATGAGTGGCAGAAGGAATGATGCACCAGATGACTTTGTCTTCTGTCAAACTTTCTAACAGCTTGTACTCCTTCCAAACTAAGGTGAGTGTGAATGCATGACTGCTTTGACAGTAGGATTCAAAGGCCAACTGTTGCGGGCATAAGACTTCTATACCTAGATGAACAGCCAACAATACCTGTACAAAAGCTGCACAGCCATAAAAGTGCCGGCAGCATCACAATGACCGGTCTAAGGCCCAGTCAGTTTCTACCAAGATAGCGGGGGCCAAGTCTATCCGATAGGTGACCACCACCAAGGCAATCTCGGCGACATCAATGTTCACGACTATTTGACCACTGCTGAAAACCAACTCTTCTAAAAAGCTGACAACAAAGCCTTTCAAGCATAGCTCATCGCCAATGGAGGTACGCATTTTGGCTACCTTGTCAAAGAAAGCCAGCTGTAGCGTGGGAGAATGTTCGTCTGAACAGCTTAGTTGACAACCACAATTGTCAGTTGACCAGCCGGTTAGTTCACTAAAGACTGAGGAATATCCGTCGTGTCTCATAAGCATAGTTGGTCCCAGGAACTTCTGTAGACTGCATACATTATGGACCTCCTCCAAAGTTGGGGTCAATTTGACTCTCCTGAAGCGGAATACATGATAGGCTGCCTTTTAGAGGCAAGCAGCTGCACACAAGAAGTATCGAGAAACCTCCACCTTTGCGATATCCAGAAACTTTGAGGTGATAACCCAAGTCCACAGCTTGTTGCGGTCACTTTCTATTAACTGCCCAATCCATGCTTGGAGAACATCTAAGTAGTGCATGGGTATGACCATCGTGGGGAAACCCATGATTAATAGGGTGCTTCAGCTTCTCTTGACTCAAGCCACACCAGAAGAGAAGACGATCTCATGCAGAACATGCTCAAAACACTGGTTTAAAAATAGGGTTTAGCTTTCTTCCATTCAACAACATTTTGTAAAGTCTAATACAGACAGATAAAAGGAGCAGTTCAAATGGTGTCGAAAATCAGAAAGTCTAGCCCAACGCTGAATGTTATAACCAGGCAATGACTAAACAACGAGCTACTGAACAGATTGCAACCTGCGCATAGCCCGGTATGAGATCTTGGTTACCAACTGGTTTTGACCAGTTGCCAAAATAATGAGACACTGCCATCAAACCCTGATGATCGAAAGTATTTGATGACTGAGCCCTCGTAAGGCGCTTACGAAGCCAAATAAGGTAGCTGGAGTGCCCCTAGTAGATTACGGGGATCCTCAACCTGTAGAGTAGCTGACATGCCTTTGGTCGAGTATTGGGTAATTGGATCTAACCATAGGATAGCTGACATGCCCCTGATTTGACATGGATGACCCTAAAAAATAAGAGCAACTTGCATGCCCCTGGCTGAGTAATGGCTCAGTGTGTCTAACCATAGGACAGCTGACATGCCCCTAGTTTGACATAAATGGCCCTAACCAATAAGAGTAGCTCGCATGCCCCATGTTTAGGCGATGCCCTCCGGATCCTTCTAGGCTGAAAGCCGCTATGATGCCCCAGCTAAGAGAACCAGATTGGACTTTGCGACACTTTTTAAGATGATGTTTGTGGAAAGAAATGCATGCATGCTGAATGAATTGTAGGATTTTATTAGTGCCCTCAGCATTGGAATGCTTATTGTCATGTATATAAGGGAATGGTAGCTCCAATCCTCACGAGAATCTATCCAAGCCCCTAGTTTTTTGGGTGGCTCTCTGGAAATGCAATACCGTGTCCTAGGCTCCATTCCAAACCCCACTGGACCATACCCCTGGTTTTTATTTTATTTTCTTATTCTTTCTCCCTCATAAGCATGTGTGTTCACCCTATCCCTAGCTTAGAGGTAATAGGTACCTGGTTTATGGTGGGGAGCTACTGCTGTTTAAAGGGTTGGCTAGGCTTTTTTTGGAAAATGCTTTCCAAGTATTCACTTCGACTCCTCTCCAAGATGAGTTGTAGGGATAGTGTTACTTGTCACACCTCTCTCTTAGGGCTGACTTCTATCTACAACTTCTGTCTTCTAATTCATTTATGCCCTTTCACAGATATAATTTTTATTTTATTTCTCACACTCTCATTCTCACCTATAACATTTTATCTCCCTCTGGAAGGTGTCGGGTCCTTAAGCTGCTTGGATATTTTGCCCAATTCACGATGAAAGGTGGCTCCCTCAGTCCCTAGGTTACCTGAATAGTATCTACTTGAGGAGGTGCTACGCATTCCCAACATTGGCAAGCTTATTCCGCTTATCATCACTTGGCCAAGATCCATGCATGTGATGATGATGCCAATCATCAGCCTATACATGCGTATGTTGAATAGGAGTTAGTATGTGCTAAGATGCAAGGCTACATGGATGTAGAAAAACATTAATAAAATGAATTTATGCATGCATGGAGAAAGATGACAGTGTCGTAGTGTGAGGATACACGGTTTATGATCACTAATAATACTTTTTCAGGTAGCAAGAATTAACTGGCTCTGACTATTCGATGTAGTCCATGTCCTCCAGGATTATGGCTTTGCCAGAGAAGACTTGTTTGACTACAAATGTTCCACGTTAGTTGGGTCTAATTTGCCACGACCATCAGGGAGATGTATAGCTCGCAAGACTACGTCCCTTGGCATGAAACATTTAGGTCGGACCTTCTTCTGATAGGCTTTGGCCATGGGTTTCTAATAGCATCGCACATGATGCATAGCTTGCAATCCATGCTCATCTATCAAGTTTAGTTGAAAAGAGCGGTCCTCAATCCACTCTGCCTCTTCCAACTTTGCTTCTTTTAGGACACTGAGCGATGGTATCTCCACTTCTACAGGTAGGACTGATTCCATACCATACACTATAGAATATGGAGTTGCTCCCGTTGAAGTCCGAACTGATGTTCTGTAAGCCCACAAAGCGTATGGGAGTTTGTCATGCCAGTCCTTATGCGTTTCCGCCATCTTTTTAAGAATCTTGGTTAGATTCTTATTAATGTATTCCACTGCCCCATTCATCTGAGGATGGTACGAGGAGGACCTATGATGCCTAATATGGAACTCCTGTAGGAAATCCTCAACTCTTTTGGCTGTGAAATTTGTCCCATTATCAGAAATGATTGAATGCGGGACCCCATACTGGGTAATGATATTGTTCTTAATGAATTTTTCAGTCATAGAGGCGGTCACTGTCTTGTAAGAAGCTGCTTCCACCCATTTTGTAAAGTAATCATTAGTTACCAGGATGTACTGATGTCCATTAGAAGCTGCTGGGTGGATAGCTTTAAAGACATCTACTCCCTGTGTTGAGAAAGGCTAGGGTGACGACATGTTGTGGAACTGCTGTGGGGTGCATGAATGAAGTTGCCATGGACTTGACAATTGTGACATCTTCGCACAAATTGACAGTAGCTCTTCTCCATGGTTGACCAGAAATAACCTTGTAATATTATTTTCTTGGCCAATAATACCCCATTCATGTGTGGTCCACATGTCCAAGCAAGCACTTGCAACATTACTGTATCAACCTCTCTTTTTTCCAGACAATGTAGAAGCATCTGATTGTAAGACCTCTTGTACAAGTGACCTGCTCCAAGCACAAATTTTGAAGCCAGTCGGACCATGGTCTTTCTATTTGCTGCTGATGATTTTGGATGGTGACTCCCAGTTTCCAAGTAGACTTTGATGTCATGATACCATGGGAGCTCTACTACGTAGTCTACTTCCTCTATCCTCATGCAGTGTGTCGGCTGGTTTGTGTAGGTTACCGACACTTTCATAGTGTCATCCTCTGGTATGGACAACCAGGATGCGAGAGTGGCTAGTGCATCTACGTAGGCATTCTTGGCCCTATTCATAAAGGAAAAGCCTATTTCCTCAAACCCGGCCATTAGCCTTAGGAGATGGTTATGGTATGGCACCAGGTTTAAGTCCTTTGTTCTCCAGTTACCATTAACCTGTGAGATGACTAACATGGCGTTGCCACACACATGCAGTTTCTGCGCACCAAGTTCTAATGCAACCTGCAAGCCAAGAATACATGCCTCGTAATCTACCACAGTATTGGTGCACACAAAGGTTAACATTCAACCAAGTGGGATCATTTGGCCTTGTGGGGTCTTTAGTACTACATCGATGCCCATGCCTCTCTTGTTAATTGCGCCATCAAAGTAGAGATGCCACTGCTCTTTGTCTCAAGGGTCTACTGACTCATCCTCTTCCATGGCAAACAGTATATCATCATCGGGGAACTGAGTCTGCAGGGGTTGATACTCTGGCAAGAGCAAATCTAGTAAGTGATCTGCCATGGTCTACCACTTCATAGATTTTTGAGTGACAAAATTGATATCAAACTGAGATAATAGCTCCTGTCACTTGACACATCAACCCACCAGTGCGAGCATCTGAAATAGGTATTTCATAGGATCATGTCGGCACCGCAATAGAATTGGATATGCCATCATGTAATGCCTCAGGCGTTGTGTGGCTCAGACGAGCGATAAGCAGACTTTTTCGATTACACTATATTTAACTTCGCAATCATTGAACTTTTTACTCAAATAATAAATGGCCCTCTCCTTGCGGCCTGTTTCATCATGCTGACACAAGACTGCACCCATTGAATGTTGCGTTACTGACAAATAGAGTAACAGAGGATGCCTTGGTGTCGGAGGATCTAAGAGTGGTGGCCTTACCAAGAGCTTCCTGATTTTGTCAAAAGCTTCTTGGCACTCTTCACTCCAGCGGATCTATGCATTCTTCCTCAAGAGCTTGAAGATCGGCTCACAAATTGGTGTCAACTGGGTAATGAACCGACTGATATATTGCAACCACCCCAGAAACCCTCAAACTTATTTTTCTGTTGTAGGATGAGGCATCTCGATGATGGCTTTAGCCTTGTTCGGATCTACCTCAATTCCTCTTTCGCTGATGATGTAACCCAGTACCTTGCCTGATGACACAACAAATACGCACTTGTTGGGATTCAGCCGTAGCTTATATTTTTGCAAGCAGTTGAACAGCTTCCTTAAACAAGCAATGTGTTTTTCAGGCTCCCTTGACTTGGCTATCATATCATCCACATAAACCTCAATGTCCTGTTGCATGCATGAGATCGTCGAATAATGCTGTCATCACCCTTTGATATGTGGCCCCAGCATTCTTGTGCCCTAATGGCATAACTTTGTAATAAAATACTCCTCATGGGGTGATAAAGGACGTTTTCTCCATATCCTCTTTTGCCATTCTGATTTGATTATAACCTGAGAATCCATCGACAACATTTTGTGTCCTGCAGTATTATCGACCAATACATCAATGTGCGAGAGTGGAAAATCATCTTTTAGGCTTGCTTTGTTTAAGTCCCTGTAATCAATACACATTCGAACCCGATGATCTTTCTTAGGAACCGAAACCACATTTGCTAACCATTCTGGGTAGAGCACGACCTTTAGAAAGTTGACCTTGTGCTGATTCATTATTTCCTCTTTCAATTTCAACAACCACTGTGGTCGCCATCTACGCAATTTCTGTTTAACCGGCTTGACGTTAGGCTTCAGTGTTATTGTGTGTACCACAACCTCAACATCTAGCCCAACCATGTCATCGTAACTCTAGGCGAAGATATTTGCATATTCACGGGGGAGCTCAACAAGTTCTGCTCAGGCCTGTGCTGCTTGTCTGGCGCTAATTCGCACTTCCTTGACATCTTCAGTGGTGTCAATGTTTACAGACTTAGTTTTCTCTTCTACAATCAAGTTCGAGCCTTCTGGATCATCGTCATAAGGCTGAATATCTAGTGCAGCATGACTTTCTTCCTGTATTTCTGCATCATCGTCCTTTCCATATGCAATGAGTTCGAGAAGGACTTCATGTTGGAATGATGGATCCGTGTCTCCAAAGGTATACATTGTCTCAGCATTTGCCCTTGATGATGCTTTAGAATGGTTACTATGACTCTAGTCTTCTTGCATGTAGCTCTGACGATCTCAGATTCCACCATTTCTGGACTTACAGATGTACCTGGCTGTTTCGCTTCTTTCACAGCCTTATTATGTGGATAATTGTTTTTATTTTTCTGGTTTTCTTGGATAGTCTGTGTGACTGGTGGGCAGCTGTCCTCTGACTGACTGATGTGAGTGCTTCCGCCCACATTCTCTCCTGAGCCTAACTCAGGATCTTTTCTTTTGGACCCCACTACTCATGTGGGGCCAAGACTGATAGTACCACTTAGACCTGCCTCCCGACTGATAGGAGATAAACTCCTCTGGTCTAGCATTCAGTGATCTATTCTCTTCTAGGGTCATAATAGCAGATTGACCCTGTGTAATTGCTTGCTCTACAATGTGTTCTATCAATACTGCTTTCCCTTTTCTGCTCCTTAGTTCACTCTGGGTGTCTTTCGCTAGTACTGCCAACTACTCCTAAAACAAGACTTCCAAATCACTAAGCATGTTGTCAACCTTCGCTACTACAACATCCACCTCATCTTCATCAGAAGGGAAATCCACATAGTAGGCACTGGTAGTTACTAGTACTTCAGGTAGTGACTTCAGCTGTCCCAACTGTAACCCCCTCAAAGCTGACTGATATACTGATGATGCTACGACTAAGGTTGCTCCTGTTGAAACCGAGACAACAACTGGACCTGTCGAAAGGCCGTCAGCTGACTCCAGAGGTAGCAATGTTAGCCTAGCAATCCTATGTGGCAAGGATGGTGTTGAATCTGTTATACAATCCATTAATTCCTCTGCAGAGTAGTAGTCCTTAACACATATCCACTCTGATCCGCTGATTAGTTTACTCTGTTCAGACACTGCAAGAACAAGACTTTGATTGGGATCTAGCAAACCTGCACTAACAAAGTTAGTTAAATCCCATGGAGTAACGAGCTTTCGGAACTTACAACGTCTTGAGTATCCATCCTATGGTTTCCACTTGTATCCAAGTCCTTCGAACACTTGTCTTTTCTCTACGGCAATTGGTTCGGTGATTGCTTGGCTATTTCGTTAAAGAAGTGCTGCTTTCTCGTACCCCCACCTCTGACACAGATTCTCGACCATCACGAGGATTGCTAAAAGCGGCCAAATGGCTGGCATGCTCGAGAATTGGAATAAAATTGACTGGCTCAAAGCGGTCGACACGATATAGTACATTAGAAGGCTTGGGGTCAAAATGGATGGTTTGATGGGATACAAAAGAGACTACCTCAACCATCTCCTTTTCAAGATTTTCTTCCATTACAACAACGATGTCATTGTTCCAGCAGAACTTAATCATTCAATGAAGGGTTGAGGGGATAACTTGATGCTTGTGGAGCTAAGGGCGCCCAAGTAGGAGATTGAAGGATGGTTCGAGGTCTACAACATAGGACTCATCCTCAAAACGGATAGGACCAATGATCAAAGAAATAATCAAAATCCCTAGAGCATCATGGTGCGTGTTATCAAACGCCGTCATTCCTTTCACGGCTAGGGTAATGCGCTTTGATTTAAATCTAACCTGATTTACTGTTTGCAAAGGGCAGACTTTTAAACTGGCGCCATTATCCACCAAAGTAAGAGGAATGTGGAAATTCTGGTATTGCACTGTGTTGAACAGGAGTTGGTTATGATTGGTCCCTATCATGGGTAGCTCTGAACTAAAGAAGGAGATCACTTGCAGCGCGGCTATCATCCCTACCATGCTTTCCAAGGTTGGTGGTTGTATTGTTGGGGAATCATGAGCGGCTTGGAAAACTCAAAGAACCTGGTGTTCAACTGACATATGGATTAGGTCCCAAATGGAAATATCCGCTTTAACTTTCTTTACTTGGGCCGTGATATCAACTACTGGTGGGTCTGCCTTAGTAGTGGTGGGGTTAACTCTTCAGATTGCCTCTTCAGGGATCTGATTGGGAGTCTTGCTTTAGTTGGGAAGATGGAGTTGTGAGCTGGTTGGGCTTGTTTACAGGAATTGAGGCCCTGTACACTCATCTTGACCACGTTACCTCAACACACATTTTTGTGGCATAACTGTAAGGCATACGGTGAATATCTTGTGTCAAGTTAATGACCACTAGAGCATGGGCCTTCAATTCTACTAGGACCATTGCTGGTGAAGTGGGTATTAGTGTTTGGGGGACCAGGCATGTTTTGGTTTGGCTAGCAAACTGATTGTTGATGAAATGGATTGCATGGTAGATTTTGTAGCCATGCACCATGGTCTAGCAATTAACTAGATCATATTGATTGTAGAACTAGAAGCTTCAATAAAAGATTGGCTGAGCTGGTAAAGAAATGGACTTGAAATGATGTCCTTTTGGTCGATCAAATCCTGAATTTCTCCTCGGAGTATAAAGCAGTTATTCATAGAGTGCCCTGCGGCTCTATGGTAACTACAGTATAAATCTATTTTAAACCACCATAGAAGTGAGTTCGGTGGTGGGCAAATTTTTGGAAGCCTCAGGAGCAACGCCACCTTAGGAAACACGACACTCAGTGGCTCAACCAAAGGAGTGTAATCCCTCTCAGGTCGTTGAGGTCACCTTGGTCCTAGGTGGTGCCCTTGCCTTGTCGGTGCGAGCTGGTAGACTGGCTCAGCGGTGGTGGTGATTCGTGATGTGCGTGGTGCCCTAAGTGCAAGAGTGTAGACTACCTGACTTTGTGCTGGCGAGCTCACCACACTAACCGACATAACGGGAGCTCCAACATATGCTACAGCATTCTTGGTAGTATCCTTCTTTCGTGCATATCCAGTGTTGGATCCATTGCTGCCATCATTGTTGTAGTTGGTTCCTATTGAAGCCATGGTTTTCATGGCGAATGCTGCTAATGCAGGAAATCTTCCGCTATGTAGTGAGTTCTTGACAAGGGTGCCAACTTTAATCAAGGATGCAAAGGTGGCAATAGGCTGAATGCTTAGTAGAGCCCCTGTGGCTGGCTATGCTCCTCAGATTATTATCATGATAGACTCTTTGTTTGAAGGACTATCGCAAACTTGTGAAGTGAGGGCTCGCCAGCGCTTGACGTACTCCCCAAATAGCTTGTGGGGCTTCTGCCGTGTTGTGACTAGGTCCCCACGCTTTGGGACCATGTTGAGATTGACGGAATACTACTCTAGAAAAGTCTGGCTGTGATCATTCCAGGTCTTTATGGTGGTCATATCCAAAGATGTGAACCACTTTAAAGCCAAACCTGTGAGGCTTTTCTAGAAGAGGCGAATAAGAAGTCTCTCGTCAGCTTGTAACTGAGCAAGATCACCACAACATGCCCCAAGATGCGAGATTGGGCAGCCTTTCCCATTATACTTTTCAAGTTTTAGGATATGAAAGTTCAGAGGAGGTATAGCCTCTGGGAAGTAGTAGAGGACCCGGAAGGTGAAGACTGGCAATCCCTGCCCTGCACTTATCGTAGTGCTCTCTCCAGATCATTCATCCTAGTGAGAAGTGCATTTGGGGTTGCTGCTGACATTGATTGTGCAGCTAGGGCGGGTCTCGGTTAGGTTGTATCTATGGCAACCATGTGCTCCTCCGGATCTATTATTTTGCCACCTAGTGACGTGTCATAATGACTAGCGTACCCATGCATGTGTGCTATCTGTGGTGGAGTGAATGCTAAAGTCTGTATCTGATGTAAGGGTGTAGGAATGTTGCTATGCTACACTGGGCGTGGTGTTGTATGTGGGAGTAACAGCTGCTGAACCGGTATGGTTGTGTTCATAAGCCATTGTACTCCTATTAGCCCAAAAAGCGGACCACCAGTAGATGGAGGAATATGTTGTGCATGCAGTGGTAATGATACTAATGGCAGGGTAGTAGCACCTGTCATCGAGACAGCGAGAAGTTGTAGCGACGGCTACGGTGGTGGTGTGACTAGTGCAGCATCAAATGCCTGAGCAGGAGGGGACGGATCTTCATGAACTATACAAATAGGTGCAATTAGAGTAGGATCCAGAGAAAAGGCCATGCTTTGCAGCCCTTATGCAGGAGTCAGAAGTTGTTGAGACTGCACAGTGATGGAACCATTGGTAGCAATACCAAGGGTTGAAAGAGCAAGTAGAAGAGATGTCACAAGGGGATGAAAGTTGAAGGATCCTACGGGTTGAATTCCTACCAAGGAAGCAATTGCAGGCAGCTGTGTGTCAAGTGGAGTTGAATCAACTGAAAGACAGGACATCATCAGACTAGATGCCCTTGTAGTGGTCATGGTAACTGCCTCAGTTACAGGCTCTAAACCAATAAGGGTCTACAGTGTCTTGAAACTGGAGGACAGGGAACTCCAAGTGCGTGGATGTGGCTGTCAAGGAGTGTAGGTAGGGTAACAAATGTCAAAGTAAAAGAAGGAGGGGTGGAAATAGGAATCCCATCTGGAGCAACTAGTGCAAAGGCCTCTGAGGCTCGCTGGGCCATAATGGACCACAAACGGGAAAGGATGGGGTTGCGATTGCAAACTGGAGGACGACACCAATGTGAAGCTATCATCGGATGTGACGAATACTCTGGCCTAGGAACTCGCACACAAAACTCTACACCTGACAAAGGGAAAAAGAAACCTAATGTGTCAGAGAAGAAGAGAAGACAACAACAAAAGGAAGAAAGTGAGCTATGCAATTGTTTGTTAGGGTGGTATGAATGGCATACATGCACATGAATGCTACTAATATGCGCTCCCTCACCCTACATGTCCCATAAGGGGTTGACCACATGGGAGGCACTCATGGGTTTGGGTTTTGCACTAGTCAGAAAAGTAAGGTTCCCATTCTAAATCCTAGCTACAGCGTAGGCAGTGAATGGGTGGTGTGGTAGTGGCCTCGTCCCCTGCAGCAGCATGGAGCTGTACCCTCTACTTGCTCCAACACGACCTCAGACAAGGGGGACAAACTAGCAACATGCCCTACGCCAAAGCTATAGAACAAGCTACTAAAATTGTCCTTCACAAACTATGGGTGGGCTCAGAGGAGAAGATGCATGCCCTATATGACCAATCAAGCAATATGCTTTTGTACCTTTTACTTGCGTTTTATTAAATTAGGGGGAATTACGAGCATATGTCTCTAGTTATGCCCTATTATTTGTTTCTCTAAGATTGTGTGTTTTATTTTAACCAGATAGGGAGGCAAACATGTTTGTAGTCTCCTAATAGGGGTAAATACAAAAAAAGGGGAAGAAAGCACACAATTAAGGCATCCAAATGCTCAATCAACAAGCAAAAAGTATGAGCTTGGCATGTGCCAGTGTAGTGCTCACAAGTAAGTGGCGAAAAGCAAGCATCATAGCAAAAGGCATGAATCAAGTCATGTGCATGTGTGGTGGCATAGCAACAGTGTAAAAAGGTATGTACAGTGAAATATGTACAAACAAGCAAACAAACACAAAGTGTATAGACCGCAGACAAGCAAGAAAACCGAAACAAAAGCCAAAATCTGGTTATCCCCTACAGAGGCACCAATTCCTGTGACCATGTCGGTGGAACCCTGCACGGCTTTTCAAGGTGCCTAGAAGTATACGAGGAGTCCAGATACGGTCACGGCGAAGATGGTGAATATGGAGAAGGAGACTAGACTCGAAAACACCAAGGAAAGGTAAGAAAAGGATAGGGAAAAGGAGTCGCCACTTAGCCTTTTAATGGAAATTCGAGGAAAACCAAACTCAAAGGAAAACCTAAAGAAATCAAGGTGAAGAAAACATTTGTATGCTCTGTGCCTAATGGATGTAGTGCACAAAGCAATGCAGGCAAGAGAAAGGGTGAGGATTCTAGTTACACATGGGGAAGGGGTTAGGCACCCCCATGCGCCCAAATAATTTGGTCTTTCTAGGTTTCCTGTTTGCTAACGGTTTATTATGTGTATGCTTGTCTACTCTGAACACACATGCCTAAGTTGAATCTGAAAAACAAGCCAAATCAAAGAGAAGAAATGAATAAAAAGGAAAAATGATAAGCCGGGGGACAATCTAGGCATTGGAAATGCCACTTTACTATACGCCTTTGGGCAATGAGGAAAATCTTGGAAATCGGGAATACTCGGAAAGTGCCACGCAAATCAGCAGAAACTCAAAGAAATCTGAGAAAATCAAGTTGGAGAAAATAATCTTCATTCGGGTCAATGTCAGCAATGTCAAGCCTGTTAATGTGTGCCCTCGGGCGATGGAAAACCAAATCAAGTCAAAATCGTGAAAATCGAAAGATATCTAGGAAATAATGTGAAAACCATGTTTGAAACGTGTAGGACATGTGTGCATGATGCAAAGAAGAAGGCATGAGAAAATATGGATGAAAAAAAAGGAAACAAAATGTACAAAATGCATGTGTGAGTGAAAAATGTAAATTCCAGGGGTTTCTGTGCAAAATTCACATATCCTGAATGAAGGTTGAGATTCTAGGGCAAAGTCATCAAAAATACATTGGAAAACATATTTTATGTAATTTTGAAGAAGTTGGGGGTTAAATGTGCAAAATTGTGCATTTTTGCTCAAAATCAGGATTCCTAGGGTTCGATCTGCAATGTCGTCAGTAAAACATGTGTTTAATGCAATTCTGAAGAAATTCAGGGTTAAATGTGCAAGGTAATGGACTTATGTTTGAAAACATGAAACTTTAGGGTGAAATCGGTGAAGTTCAGGATTTCAAATGCAATTCTAAACATATTTGAATAAAAATTCAAATCTTTAGGGTTTAATTTGCAATTTTGCCAGAAAAGAATGCATTCAAAACAATAGTAATAAAGTTTACTGCTTTCATTGGAAAATGTTGGACTTAATGGTGAATTAAAAGCAAGTCGAAGGGTTTATGTCAAATTTGAATGCTTGGAAAACATTAATAAAATGATACAAGAGTTACACTGTAATTTTTCAAAACAAACATTATTAAAATGATTAAAAAATCATATGCAGGGTGTAGACACCCCAATTTTCCAATTTTGCAGGATGGAGATGTGGTGGCTGAGCTCTAACCCTAACTGAATCCACTTAAGCCCAATTGAAGCCCATTAGGCCCATGGAGGCCCACAAGGCCCACATAGGCCCATTAAACCCAAATTGAGTTCACTTAGGCCCACAAGACCTATTTAGGCCCATTTAACTCATTATAGTCCAATTCAAATCATTTGGGCCCATTAAAGCCCACATGGGCCCATGGTGGCCCACATAGGCCCATTAAGCCCAGGTGAGTCCACTTTGGCCCCAAAGCCCATGAAGGCCCTTATAAACAACTTAACGCATTTTTCTTCCAACCCAAAACTTTAATTTCCTCTATCCAAATTCATCATTTCTCTCCCTTCATTTACTAATGTTTTTCTACCAAAAAGCATACAAATTTCACACCCATTTTCTCCTCCCCACTGAACCCACTTCTTCTCCACTGATCTCCCACGAATCAGCCTGAACCCACTTCCTTACTAAGCTCATCAGCTAGCTTGAGGTTCACCACCGATCCAGCAAATTGCCAAGAATCTCTAGCCACTGGATGGGTCACCGAAGGAGCCTAGATCGCCGTCGATCATTGTCGGCAGGCAGGGGACAAGATGGAGCGTGGAGGACCGTGGTTGGCTAGGTCGTTAGATGCTGGGAGTTCAGTTACGGAGTGTCGGGAGTTCTGTTAGGTGGTGGTTGGAACTCGGTAATGGGTTGTTAAGCCACTGTCGACCTCACCTATAAATAGGGGTTACAAAGCGGGAAAAAAAGGAAAACAGAGAGAGGAGAGACCCTAGATCTCGGAGGCGTTTTCCCTGAGATGTTCTAGAGCGTGATAGCCAGCCCCAGCGCCTCCTCCAACCAACTCCGGTCATCCGCGCCACTGCAAAACTAGGTACACCCTCCTTTCACCTCTTATGCCTCCAATTCTAGTCCCCTAGGATCCCTAGAGTCTTCTCTACTCGTTTCCGATCGATCCAGAGGGTGTCTCTGGTTGAAATTAGCCCCTAGGCCTCATCGGAGCTATTTTCAGGTGGCCTAGGTGGGGGGGTTGGCCCAGGACACGGTCCTGGCCTCCGAGAGTTGTCCCTTCCTTCCTGGATCCCCCTCTTACTTTTCCGCTCCTCCGCAGGCCGTTTTGCTGCTCCTTGAAGCCTCCACCAGATGCTCACCGGACGAGCCATGTCGCCGTTGCTAGAAAAGACGACAGAGTCCAGTGAGGAAGCGCGCGTCTCCCACAGCTCCAAAACCCCTCCATGCCGCCAGAAACACTCTGCAACCTCCCACGAGCACATCGGACCGCTTGGAACCACACCACGGGCCCATGGTCGTCGCAGCAACGTAGCTCGTTGAAGAGGAAGGCGCCGACGGTCGTCGAGAATCTCCTCAGCTCCTTTATTCTCTATTTCACTCCAAGGGGAAGGAGGAAGCTCCCCCTGATGCCTCGAGGCCCCCTCGAGCATCAGATCACCTTGCCACAACCTTCTTCCTTCTCCAGCACTATCGCCGGAGAGCTTAACAGTGAGGTAGGTGGGAGGCTCGCTGCCATCGTTTGCTCTCTGATCCACTCCGATGGATCTTCTCCCCTCTTCTTCCTCTTGCTTCCTGTGGGGTCTGATCTCAGATCAGACCACGGGAATGCCTTGTATGCCCCCGTCCGACGGTCGATGGCGGCGGAGTTCCGTCGCCGACAACTGTCGCTTCTTTTCTTCTTTTAAAAGAAATAAAAACATTTATTTTAATAAACTTCTGAAACTTTGTTTTTCTTACATTTAGGTCCTTTTGTATTATACATAGGTCCTTTTATTAAAAATAGGTCCTCCTCTCATTTTTCTAAAATCATTCGAATAAAGTTTTAACTGAAAATATTACATTCTTCCCCCTGAACATTTAAAATAATGTTTTCCAGGCATTAAACTTTAGCAAAAGCCCTCAAGTTTTCTTTTAATGCATTTTATTCAGGAATTTTGCATAAGAGACCTTGAGCTTTCTTGAAATCTTTCTAAAAGTTCATTTTTCTGGTTAATTTCCATTTAAGCCCCTCCATTCTTCTGAAATCATCCAGGATATTTTTGCTGGTTAAATTGCACTTCAGGCCCGTATATTTTTGAAAACTTTTTTGAAGTATGTTTCCTCAGGGTAAATTGCATTTTAACCCACAATATTTATTGAAATTCTTCTGGATGCTTTATTTTGCTAGGGCAATTTGCAGTTTAGACCCTATACTTCATTGATTTTACTCTAAATGCCTATTTTCAGGGGTACATTGACTGTTTTGCCCCTGAAACTTTCTAGAACTTTTCTGAATCATTTTTCTTGCATTTTTACCCTGAATTTCCACTGAATTGTTTTAAATGCATGTTTTAGTGGTAAAATTGCATTTTGACACTTAGGAAACTACATTTTGACTAGGATTGCACAAGTATGCACATTTGACCCCAGATTTCTTCATAATTTTATAGAATGTGTTTTCCTATGTATTTTTGATGATTTGGGCTTCAGAATATCAATTCTAATCAGAATTTGGGTTTTTTGCACAATACCCCCTGGAATTTTCACTATTACATTCACATATGCATTTTGCACATTTTTTCACATCTTTCCACAAGTTTTCCTGCCTTGCCTTCCTTACTTTGCGCACGCTTTTCTAGATTGTTCCGAGCTTGGTTTTCTCATCGTTTCCCAGATTTCTCCTACTTTTCGCCTTTAGATTTGTTTTGGTTTTCCATCACCCGAGGGCGTACACTAAAAGGCTTGACAAAGCCGACATGGTCTCGAAATGAGGATTATTTTCCCCTTTTTGATTTTCTCGGATTTATCCGAATTTCCACTGATTTGCGAGACACTTTCCGAGAATTTCTCGATTTTCACGATTTTCCTCATTCGCCTAAGGGCGTACAATAAAGCAGCATTCTCAATGCCTACATTTGACCCTTAGATTAACTTTTCCCATTGTTTCATTTCTTTACTTTGATTTGGCAAGTTTTTTTAGTCACATTTAGCATGAGCATTTAGAATAAGCAAGCATACCATAGACCATTGACAATAGGGAAACCTAGAAAGACCGAGTTTTCTCGGGCGCATGGGGGTGCCTAACCCCTTCCCTATGCGTAACCAGAATCCTTACCCATTCTCTGGCCCGCATTCATTTGTGCATTGTCCATTAGGCACAGAGCACACGCATACATTCTACATCTTATTTGCTTCTCGATTTTCTTGTGTTTCATGGTTTTCCTCGTCTTTCCATTAAAAGACTAGGTGGCGATTTCTTTTCTTATCCTTTTTATCTTCCCTTGGTGTTTCTGGGTCTAGTCTCTTCCTCTGGATTCACCATCTTCGCCGTGACCGTATCGGGTCTCCTCGTGTGCTTCAACGCACTTGGTAGAGGAGAGCCACGTAAGGGTTCCACTGGCATGGTCATACAAGGCCTTAAATGTAAGAAAAACGGACCTAACTGCAATAAAAGAAAAGGCAAAGAGCCTTTTAAAAAGAAACTTTTAATTTTTATTTTTTTAAAAAGAAAACGACGACTGCCCGCGACATAACCTCGCCGTCGACAGCCATCTGGGATGTCCTTCCGCGCTATCCCGATGCCTAATCTGGCATCCAAGCTCACTGAGAGTTAGAAGAAGAGAAGGGGAACACATCTAGTGGCTTCGATGAGGTGCTGGATGGTCGGAGATGGATACCCACCCCCCTCGCCGTCGACACGGCTCCGGTGATGGCGTTGAAGAATAAGACGACCCTTGAGGTAGCGGCGCGATGTCTCTGGGATCCAAGAGGGCTGAGGCCGTGGATAGGAAGATTTTCCTCCATCCAGAGGCAAGATATGTGTCGTTCTTCCTCCACTCGATCAAGCTCTAGTTGCACTCCTGTAGTGGCAAATGTAGGGGAGAATCGTGGTTGGATTCGAGGCACAAATGCTTCCAGAGTCCTAGGTGAGAGCAGAGGATAGTGTCCCGGGGGTTGGAGAGGCACTGCGAGGGGGAACACCGATCGTGTTTCACTATAGTACTTCTTCCTTGGCGATGGCGATAGTCCTGCCGGTGAGCTTCTCCTGGTAGCTTCCATAGGGATCATCGCGGCGTCCAAAAGGGTTGGGAAGCTAGAGGGGGCTAGACTGGTGAGGATGGAGCACGCTTGGGCACGAATCGCTTACTGGATTCGTTCCCCCACCTCTATCGCCGGAAAATTGTGTTCGGCGACCCAAGAAACTCTAATTCCGACCAAGGCAACCACCTAGCACTGTTGGAATCGATTGGCGAAGGCAGAGGAGAACCTAGGGAGCTAATATGAAGAGAAATTAAGCTGGGATCAATGCGTACCTGAGCAGACAGTGATGAAAATTGCCGAATACAGTCCTACCGTCGTTGAAAAAGATGACCCTTGGAAGGAGCCGACCACGCATCTCCCGCATCAAGGCTCCTCTCAAAGCATTGGAACATCTTCCTCACCTTTGTCTCAAGCCTTTAGAAGCATCAGTGCCCCGATTTGAGCATCGTTCCCCCTCCACAGTTGCCATCGTTGGAGACGGCACTGAACGTGATCGGGAGAGGAGCATACGTAGCCATTCTTGCTTCTAGATGGTGGGAAACGCTCCTCTGCACAGTGTCAACCAAAGACAAGCTTCGAAATGCTGTGCTGCTACCTCCAGTAGCTCCTTCTTCTCCAAGCCTGATGCTGAAATTGTGGTGACAGAGAGGGAGGTGGGAGGTGACCTCTGACCGTCCAGCGTCTGATTGGAGCCACTGGATGTGTTCCGTTTCTCTCCTTCTTGCTCCTAGTGTGTTTGGATGCCAGATCAGGCATCGGGGAGGCCATGAAAGGCATCCCAGATAAACCTAACTTGACACCCTTTGCAGTCACTAGTTCCTGTGACCATGTCGGTGGGACCCTAGTGCATGGAAGCACATGAGGAGTCTCGATACGATGACGACAAAGATGGTGAATCCGAAGAAGTCGACTAAACTAGGAAACACCAAGGAAAGGTAAGAAAAGGATAAGCAAAAGGAGTCGCCACTTAGACTTTTAATAGAAAGACAAAGAAAACCAAACTCAAAGGAAAACCTAAAGAAATCAAGGTGAAGAAAACATATGTATGCTCCGTGCCTAATGGATGTAGTGCACAAATTAATACGGGCAAGAGAAAAGGTAAGGATTCTTGTTATGCATAGTGAAGGGGTTAGGCACCCCCATGCGCCTCAAGAATTCAGTCTTTCTAGGTTTCCAGCTTGCTAATGGTCTATTGTGTCTACGCTTGTCTACTCTGATTGCACAAGCCTAAGAAGAATCCGAAAACACGCCAAATCAAAGACAAGAAATGAATAAAAAGGAAAAAATGATAAGTCGGGGGATAATGTAGGTAATGAAAATGCCACTATACTGTACGCCCTTGGGCGATGAGGAAAATCATGAAAGTCGAGAGTACTCAGAGAGTGTCAGGAAAATCAGCGGAAACTCAAAGCAATCCAAGAAAATCAAATCGGAAAAAATAATCCTCATTCAGATCAATGTTAGCATTGTCATGCCTGTCATTGTACACCCAAGGGCAATGGAAAACCAAATCAAGTCAAAATCGTGAAAATGGGAAGAAATCTGGAAAATAATGTGAAAACCATGATTGAAACGAGTTGGAAATGTGTGCATGATGCAAAGAAGAAGGCATGACAAAATATGCATGAAAAAAAAGGGTAACAAAATGTACAAAGTGCATGTGTGAGTGAAAAATGTAAAATGAAGGCTGAGATTCTAGGGCAATGTCATCAAAAATACATAGGAAAACACATTTTATGTAATTTTGAAGAAGTTGGGGGTTAAATGTGCAAAACTGTGCATTTTTGGTCAAAATCTGGATTCCGAGGGTCCAATCTGCAATTTGGTCAGTAAAACATGTGTTTAATGCAATTTTGAAGAAATTCAGGGTTAAATGTGCAAGATAATGGACTTATGTTTGAAAACATGAAACTTCAGGGACTGTTCTGCAAATTTACCCTAAAAAACATGCATTCAGTGTGAAATCAGTGAAGTTCAGGGTTTAAAATGCAATTCTAAACTTATTTGAATAAAAATTTAAATCTCTAGGGTTTAATTAGTAATTGTGCTAGAATATCATGCATTTAGAAAAATTTTAATAAAGTTTAGGGCTTTCTATGCAAAATGTTGGACTTAAAGATGAATTAAAAGCAATTTAGAGGATTTATGTCAAATATTAAGGCCTAGAAACATTAATAAAATGGTTCAAGGGTCGCACTGCAATTTTTCAAAACAAACATTGTTAAAATGATTAAAAAAATCATATGCAAGGGCTTAAATGTAAGAAAAAAAGGACCTAACTGCATTAAAAGAAAAGGCAAAGTGTATTTTCAAAAGAAACTTTTATTTTTTCCTTTTTTTAAAAAAAAGCCACGACTGCCGATGACGAAACCTCGCCGTCGACGGCCAGCTGTTCCGCTGAGGCACTGGACGATCAGAGATGGCTGCCCACCCCCGTCGTCATCGACATGGCTCTGGTGACGACATTGGAGAAGAAGATGACTCTAGAGGTAGTGATGCGACGTCTCTAGGCTCCAGGAGGGCTGAGGGCGAGGAGAGGAAGATTTTCATCCATCTAGAGGCAAGATATGCGTCGTTCATCCTCCTCCGGATGAAGCTCTAGTTATGCTCCTGTGGCAATGACTGCAAGGGGGAATCGTGGCTGGATTTGAGGCGCTGATGCTTCCGATGTGCTAGGGGAGAACGAAGGATCATGTCCCATGGGTCAGAGAAGCATTGCGAGGGGCAGAACATCTAACGACAGTGATTGTCCTTCTAGTGATTTTCTCCTGGTGGCTTCTAGAGGGATCGTCGTGGCGTCGAAAGGGGTGGAGAAGCAAGAGGGGGCCAGACACGAGAGGATGGAGCACACTTGGGCACGAACAGTAGATTCGTGCCCCCACCTCCGTCACCAAAAAATCGTGTTCGATGACCCAAGAAACCCTGATTCCAACCAAAGCAGCCACCTAGCACTAATAGAATCGATTAGGGAAGGTAGAGGGGAACCTAGGGAGCTAAAATGAAGAGAAATTGAGCTCGGATCAATGCTTACCTGAACTAGCAGTGATGAAGATCGTAGGATGCAGTCTTGCCATCGCTAGAGAAGACGACCCCTGGAAGGAGTCGACCATGCATCTCCTACATCGAGGCTCCGCTCAGAGCATTGGAACATCTTCCTCACCTTTCCCTCAATTCGAGCCTCGTTCCCCCTCCACAGTCGCCATCGTCGGAGACAACACTGAGCATGATCGGGAGAGGGGCACACATAGCCATTCATGCTTCTAGATGGCGAGAAACGCTCCTCCACACATTGTCGACCCAACACAAGCTTCGAAACGCCGTGCTACTGCCTCTAGTAGCTGCTTCTTCTCTGAGCCTGACGTTGGAGTTGTGGTGATGGCAAGGGACGTGGGAGGTGACCTTCGACCGTCCAGCGCCTCATTAGAGCTACTAGATGTGTTCCGTATCTCTCTTTCTTGTTCCCAATGTGTTTGGATGCCAGATTAGGCATCGAGGAGGTCATGAAAGGCATCCCAGATAAACCTAACTCGACAGCCTCTACAGTCGCCAGTTCCTATGACCATGCTGGTGGAACCCTGCATGGCTCTCTGAGGTGCATGGAAGCACACGAGGAGTCTCGATATGGTGACAACGAAGATGGTGATTCCAAAGAAGGAGACTAGACTCGGAAACACGAAGGAAAGGTATGAAAAGGATAAGGAAAAGGAGTCGCCACCTAGTCATTAATGGAAAGACGAGGAAAACCAAACACAAAGGAAAACCTAAAGAAATCCAGGCGAAGAAAACATATGTATGCTCTGTGCCTAATGGATGTAGTGCAAAAATCAATGCGGGCCAAAGAAAGGGTAAGTATTCATGTTACGCATGGGGAAGGGGTTAGGCACCCCCATATGCCCAAAGAATTCGATCTTTCTAGGTTTCCTACTTGCTAATGGTCTATTGTGTGTATGCTTGTCTACTCTGAATGCACATACCTAAGATGAATTCGAAAACACGCCAAATCAAAGAGAAGAAATGAATAAAATGATAAGCTGGGGGACAATGTACGCATTGGAAATGCCACTTTACTGTATGCCCTTGGGTAATGAGGAAAGTTGTGAAAATCAGGAATACTCGGAAAGTGTTACGCAAGTCATGAGAAACTCGAAGAAATCTGAGAAAATCAAGTTGGAGAAAATAATATTCATTCAGATCAATGTCTGCATTGTCAAGCCTGTCAATGTACGCCCTCAAGCGATAGAAAACCAAATCAAGTTAAAATCGTGAAAGTCGAAAGAAATCCAAGAAATCATGTGAAAACCAAGTTTGAAACGAGTTGAAAATGTGTGCATGATGCAAAGAAGAAGGCATGAGAAAATATGCATGAAAGAAAAAAGGTAACAAAATGTACAAAATGCACGTGTGAGTGAAAAATCTAAATTCTAGGGGTTTCTGTGCAAAATTCACATATCTTGAATGAAGGATGAGATTCTAGGGCAAAGTCATCAAAAATACATAGGAAAACACATTTTATGTGATTTTGAAGAAGTTTGGGGTTAAATGTGCAAAATTGTGCTTTTTTTTTGTCAAAATCATGATTCCTAGGGTTTGGTCTGCAATTTGTTCAGTAAAACATGTGTTTAATGCAATTTTGAAGAAATCCAGGGTTAAATGTTCAAGATAATGATCTTATGTTTGAAAACATGAAACTTCAGGGACTGTTCTGCAAATTTATCTTAAAAAACATGCATTCAGTGTGAAATTACTAATGTTTAGGATTTAAAATGCAATTCTGAACATATTTGAATAAAAATTCATATCTCTAGGGTTTAATTAGCAATTGTGCTAGAAAATCATGCATTCAAAACAATTTTAATAAAGTTCAGGGCTTTCTGTGCAAAATGTTGGACTTAAAGATGGATTAAAAGCAAGTTAGAGGGTTTATGTCAAATATTAAAGCTTGGAAACATTAATAGAAAGGTACAAGGGTCACACTGCAATTTTTCAAAATGAACATTATTAAAATGATTAAAAAATCATACGCAAAGGCTTAAGTGTAAGAAAAAAGGATCTAGCTGCAATAAAAGAAAAGGCAAAGTGTTTTTGAAAAAGAAACTTTTATTTTTTATTTTTTATTTTTAAAAAGCAACAGATGTCAGCGACAGAATCCCGCCATCGATGGCCATCTAGGATGTCCTTCTAGGCTATCTCGATGCCTGATCTGGCATCCAAGCTCACTAGGAGCAAGAAGGAGAGAAAGGGAACACATCCAGCGGCTCTGATGAGGCGCTAGACGGTCAGTGATGGCTGCCCACCCCCCTCGCCATCGACACAGCTACAGTGACGGTGTTGGAGAAGAAGACGACTCTGTAGATAGCGATGCTTCATCTCTGGGCTCCAGGAGGGCTGAGGGCGCAAAGAGAAAGATTTTCCTCCATCCAAAGGCAAGATACGCACCGTTCATTCTCCTCTCGATCAAGCTCTAGTTGTGCTCCGGTGACAGCCACTACAGGGTAGAATTGTGGCTAGATTTGAGGCACTGATGCTTTCAATGTGTTGGGGGAGAGCAGAGGATCGTGTCTTAGGGGTCGGAGAGGCACTACGAGCAGTAGAACGTCTGATCGTGTTTCACTATAGCTCTTCTTCCCTGGCGACAATGACTGTCCTTCTGGTGAGCTTTGTAGGATACTAATGCTTCTCTAGAGGGGGGGGGGGGGGGGGAATAG
>JAMKQA010000271.1:0-48399 GCA_024699735.1 Posidonia australis
CTCTTGATAAGACACTTAAATCTTTTTCAAGTTATAATATTTATGAAAATATGCACAAGTGAATAATCATCAAAATTAATGTAATATTTCTAACAATGGCTACTTGGAGAAAGGGGAGGAAGGGACGTTGGTGGTGTTTGGGCCCCTCAGAAGCAACAATTGTGAACTTTTGGCGATTGTTACATTGTTTCTGACGACTGCTATAGTATTTTTGGCAATTTATGGCGACAACGAGGTTGGGATAATCGACGATTAGGATTAGGATTTCTAATCTATGCTTTTGATACTATGCTAGAGAGAAAGAGAATCATATTGCATTATAACAAAGAGGATGCAATCTCCTCTATATAGAAGAATACTTACTTGACCTACAAGAAATCACATAAATAGATGACGTAAAGATCTACATAAGGATCTATCTACTCTAACATTTTTTTCTAAAATAATAAAAAAGAACAGAGATCAAATAAAAAAAGATGAAACACAAATTCATTGATTATCAATCGGGATATTGGAGTTGAGAAGAAGGAAGCATAAGAATTGGCAAAGAACATGAATTGCAGAATTGTGATGGTCAAGACCAATTAAGCTTAAGTTAGGGTTTTACTTTAGGACTTGAATAGACATTTTAACTATTAGGATTTCAATATTTACCCTATTATATTTAAAAAATAAAAAGACTATTGTCAATACTTATTTTACAAAAAAATCCTTAATATTTCGTAAAAACTAAGTATATGTCGTGTTGGGTGCTGGATATGTGTTCAAAGTGTCTGAATCCAATACATTTATAAGTGGGTTAGACAGGTTGACCCATTTAGGGACAATCGAAACCTACCTATCCCTTATCGTGTCTGTGTTGGGTTCACATGTTGGTTTGAGAAATGCTAGCCCTAGTTTTGGCTATGGGATTGCATGGCACCAACATGAAGGTTAGGATGATGGATTAAAAAATATGGGACATACTTGGGATAACTTTTTTTTCTTCAATAAAGGGGGGACATTTTACGCATGGGAACATTTTTTCTTGAACTACATTAATTGTTTTCTTATGCACCACAACCACATCAACAAAGTAGATCTTCCTATACTCAAAGTAATTCAGGTTTCACGGCCAACATCTCTGGGATGGCTCACCGGCGACGCAAGCGTTTTCCTAATAGTAACCGCTCTCAGCACCACCGCTCACACTCCTGCGACCTTCTCAGGCACGCCACTGCCTTCGATTAGGGTGCCTTCAAGGCCTGCCTTCTGGAGGATGACCCCCCTCCGGTCTCTCAGCCAGTAAGGGCTCACCGTTGCTCGATAATACTTAAACCCCCTCTGTCTCTGCTCTCTCCTTCGAAGGAATGTCGAGTTGGGAAGGCTCTCACTTCCTCCTCGTCTTCGGGGCTATGGAATGGCCCCCAGGTTGATCTTCCATTATGGAAGTCGTCGGGACTGTTCCCGATCTTCCAGGAGGACCCTGCCCCCTGGAGGACGATTTGCGCTCCCTTCTCTCGGTTCTGGCCTTCTGTATGTTGCATACTTTGATAGCTCCTTTAGTCTCAGCCCTCCCAGGCTTAACATAGATTTGTTTGTGGATTGCTTTTTCTATTGTAAGGAGTTATCCCCCAACTGGCTGAATAATTTGGTTTGCTATTTTCTATGTGTGGATCTGAATTATTTTTATGCTAGAGGTGCAATCTTTCATTTTACTCCGGCTAGGGTTCTTAAGTTGGGGTTGTCCTGTTGTGTTTCAGAGAACCTCGGTTTCTCTGAAGACGGATCGTTATCTCCTAGGTCCTTCTTCGATCTGTCCGATCCTTTGATTTCTCTCGACGCTCCAGTTGGTAATCTGTCACCGGTAGGTCGTTGGAAATCGGATCGTCGCCCTTGCACGGGAGAGACGGTAGGTCTGTAGGCTTCTCGAGAATCTGACACAACCACCTGCATCCGTGCCTCGAGCTCTGTGTGGGGCTATTCTCGATACCTTCCCCCGAAGATTAATGCAGATTATAACTGCTCTTCTTTTAATTACCCTTCTGATAATTGTAATTATATTGCTAATCCCCAGTCTTATTCTAATTTATCATTTATTACTGATTTGGTGGGGTCCCCGAATCAACCCTGCGTGGCTGCGGATATTCCTGACTTGCGCGATTCGTATCGCCATCCTATCACCTCCAGCATTTACTGTCAGGCGGTTTCGTGCGAAAATAGTTCTAATTTCTCTCCTTCCCTAGGCAACATTTATGGTACTATGCCTTCTTCGCCAGATATCTCTGTTACAGAGATTTTTTCTGACATTTACGACTCTTCCCCTATACCTTGTTCCCAAGACTCGCGTTTTGCCGCCCTGGCCTCCCCTCTATCTTCCTCTCCCTCTTTTGTAAACTTACAGAGCAACGAAGCTTCTTATAGTTGGACAGAAAACTTGGATCGGTTGGGTGGCAGCTAGTGGAAAAAAAGAAGAAGAACTACTCGCCCCTGGTAAGCTTCTGCCGCACTAATGGTCGTTGTTTTAACTATGGTCTTCGTGGACATTTCAAAAAATATTGCAAATATTCTGGATCCTGTTACAAGTGTTCTCCCTCTCACTCGGTGGCGATTTGTAAATTTTTTCAGGAACAGAAGTTACCTCCACCCGTCGTTTCCTCCATGACTGGTCTTACCCCCCATAACCCCACCATCATCCCTCCTTCTGAGTCGACTTGTGACTTCCTTCTTCATTTCTCATGCTGCGCTATAGTTACTGCGCATTCGGCTCAACTTTCTAGGGATGCCCTTCTACACCACATATCTCACAACTGGCCTATCGATACTAAGGTTGAGGTTAATGACTTCTCCCTTGGTAAATTTCTTCTTAAGTTTCATTCCCCTAAGATCAAAAACGAGATTCTTAGCTTGTATGGGTCCTCCCTTCAAGCCCTCTCAGCTTCTTTCATCCACTGGACCCCTAACTCCAACGCGGTCCTCACTCTGAGAGAGAAAGGGGTTTGGATCCGATTTGAAGGGATTCCACACCGTCTATGGAACATAGAAGTTTTTCACCTTATGGTCTCTGAGTTCGCTAACCTTTTAGAGGTTGACTTCACCATTGATAGGGTCAAATACCAGGGTTTTGTCAGAGTTAGAATCAAGATCCATCCGGGCAAGGATATCCTTGATTCTAGGTTTTTTGCATTTGGAAAAATTGTATACCCCATTAAATATAGACGTAGTTGGGATATTTGTTCTCTCTCCCTTCCAAAACAGAATTCTGCTCCTGGATGGCCAAAACAACCACCCCAGGCTTCATCATCTAGAGGCCTCAATCCCACCAGGAAACCATTTAAAAATAATAAGGGCTGAAGAGGTGCTAGTGGTGGGAATGTCCCTAAGAGTGGGAAAAATGTGTGGACTAGAACCTCTTCCATGTCGACTCCTTTTGATCCTCCTACAATAACTGCTGGACTCCTGCCTACACCTCCTGCACCTAGGGGACTCTTCAATGCCTCATCTTCCCTTTCATCTGACGACACCCCAACTACTATCACACAGGAGATAGATCCTAATGCTATAATTGATACTACTAAGTTTGTGGAAGCTGAGATCAGGACCAGGAAATTCTCCTTGGCCAAATTTAAGAAAATCATGACGATCTACGATTGTTTGGAGAAGGATGACCTAGGCAATCATTCCCCTGAGATCCCATCTTCCTAGCCACCCACCCCTGTGCATGCTCCAGGTAACCACATGCTGAATTTTTCTTCTAATACTGGTTCCTATAATCCCAGTTCGTCATGCAATAGTGAATACTCTAACTTTGCATCTACTGATAGTCCAATAAATAATGTTAATACAAAGATTAGTGCTGTGGATCCTCTTCTCTGGGATTCTTATGATCATTTCCAATCTTTTTGTGGAAAAATTGGTATTTTTATTAGTTCAATAGCTGAAGCTACCAGGTTTTTCAACCAGGTTAGGCAGGACCAAGATAAGACGTACATTAATTTAGATAATAGCAATAACACTATTGAGAAGATAGTTTCTTCTTGTTCCCCTTATAGCTCCTGATGATTATAGCTGCTTGGAATATAAGGGGCCTAGGGTCCTGTCACAAAATCAGAGAATTAAAGGGCTTCATTAAATTCAACAAATGTGACATTATAATCATAAGTGAAATTAAAAAGGAATCCTTCTCTCAAGGGGCTCTTAGATCACTAGGAGGCAGAAAGATTAACTCATGGTCACATCTTCCATCCATAGGTGCCTCAGGTGGTATTCTTATTGGTTGGGATGACAGGATTCTAGATCAAATAAGTTGTTTATTTACAACTTTTTGTCTTTCTCGGAATTTCAAAAATTGTGAGAATAGATTTAATTGGTGGCTCACAGGGGTATGTCGACTCTGTGATTCCAACTTAAAGCCAATCTTTATCGATGAATTGTACTATCTCAACACACTTGTCAATAACCATTGGGTTATAGGATGTGACTTTAACGTCATTAGGTTCTCCCATGAACATTCCTTTAAGTCTGGAATCACTACTCACATGAAAAGATTTAATACTTTTATTGACCACAATTCCTAGATAGATTTCTCCCCTAACAATTATTCTTTCACATGGTCTAACTTTCATTCTCATCCAACAATGGTAAAACTTGACCATTTCCTTATATCCCTTGACTGGTCAAGCAAATTTCCTTATGCCTATTGCTCTTGAAAAGCCAGAGTTGTCTCTGACCACATTCCCATTTTAGTAAATACTGTTCCTCTTGACTGGGACCCTCCCACATTCAGATTCTATAAGTCATGGTTTTTTATTGATGGGTTTGAGCAATTAATTGTGGACTACTGGCAAAAACCTTTAGATTTATACTCCCAATCTTCGCTTATAACTGCTTTCAGTTACAAGCTGAAGAATCTGAAGCTTAATATTAAGAATTGGGTTGGCCCAATCAGGGAAGAAAGAAGCAGAAGATTAAGATATATTGAATCCCAAATTCAACAAATAGATTGGCTGGCTGAAAATACTACTCTAAGTGATATGATATGGGAGAAGAAAAAGGCATTGAGAATAGAACATCTAACATTACTAAAGGAACAGGAATCTTATTGGAAACAAAAATTCAGAATTCAATGGCTAAAAGAGGATGATCTTAATACATCCTTCTTTCATAATATAGTAAAATGTCATAGAAGGGTTAATAACATATCCTATCTATCCATTAATGACATTTTGATTCAATCTCCAAAGGAAATATGTAGAGAGATAGAAAATCATTTTATTAGGCAATTTAATAAAGACAGATGTTTCAATGTCCCCATTAACTGGGACAGTCTTGTCCCAGTTAAGATTCCTCATCCTGATTTATTAGTGATCCCTTTTACTAAAAAAGAGATTAAAGAGAATGTCTTTAACTTGCCTGGAGACAAATCTCCAAGGCCTGATGGCTTCCCACTGGTATTCTTTCACCACTTTTGGGAACTCTTGAAGTCAGATATTCTTAATATTTTCCAGACCTTTCATTTTCCAATGACCCAGCATTTCTTACTTCTATCAATCAAACATTTATTGCTTTAGTTCCCAAAAAGCACAGTGCCCTCCTTATCAAAGACTTTAGACCAATTAGTCTAGTGAATAGCATATATAAGATCATCACTAAGACCTTGGCATCTAGACTATCTCATGTGCTAAACTTGTCTATTGACCAATCCCAAAGTGCTTTTCTGGATGGGAGATCAATTGGAGACTACTTTCTTGTGGCACAAGAGACCTTGCACTACATGATATCTTCAAACACTCCTAGCTATATTCTAAAGTTAGACTTTGAAAAGGTCTTCGGCAATATCAATTGGGATTTCTTACTGGATTCCCTTAGTGATTTGGGTTTTGGGTCAAATGGATATCCTAGGTTAGAATGTGCATTAGATCTGCTAAGTTCTCCATACTAATTAATGGATCTCCTAAAGGTTATTTTGGGGCAACTAATGGATTAAGACAGGGGGACCCCTTATCCCCATTATTATTCATTGTAGCCACTCATGTACTAAATCGTATGCTACAACTGGCTCTGGACAATAACTTAATATCTGGGATTAAATTTCCTCATCGGTGGTCAACTTACAATATGCTGATGATACTCTCTTGTTCCTAACAGAAAGTACAGAGAACATGATAAATATTAAAAGAATCTTATGCTATTTTCAGTCTTGTTCTGGGTTGAAAATCAACTTCCACAAGTCTTCTATCACTGGCATAGGAGTAACTTAGGCCTCTATTGCCAATTCTTGTAATATTCTGGGATGTAGGACAGCTGACCTTCTACTAATGTATCTTGGATTACCTTTACATTATAAGAGGGCTACTTATAGAGTGTGGGCCCCTGTAGTGGAGAAGATCTCAAATAAGTTGTCACTATGGAAGGCAAAACACTGATCTTTGGGTGGAAGGCTGACTCTGTTGAACTTTGTTTTGTCTACCATTCCTACTTATTATTTGTCTGTTTTGCACTTGCCTATTAAAGTAGAAAAAGAAATTGACAAGCTTAGGAGTAGATTTCTATGGAATTCATTTTCTACAAATCAAAAAGGTTTACATTTAATCAAATGGGCAAACATATGTAGATCAAAGAAACAGAAAGGCTAGGAGATTATCAACTTAAGGAATTTTAATCTGGCACTGAAGACTAAGCTGCTTTGGCAATTACTATCTGACAATTACCATATGAAATGGAAATATCTCATTAAGGTCAGATACCTTAATAAGGTTTGGCCTGGTGCGCTATTAAATTCTTCAGTCAGTAATTGCTCCCCCCTTTGGCAAAGTATCAAACAATGTTTTGTTATACTTAACTGTTTTACTACCTTCCAAGTTCAGAATGGCAATAATACTCTATTTTGGGAGAATAAGTGGTGGAACGGGGTCATATTAAGATTTCTAATTCCTGGATTGTTCTCTGTAGCTAGATTTAAAAAAGCATCTGTTAAAACAATAGTTGCTCTCTTTAGGACTGATTTTAATAAATTATTTGATATGTCTAAGATCCCCTCGAGTAACTTCATAACACTACAGTCCCAATTAGATCTACTTGTTAGTGTTTTGCAATCTTTGATTCTTGTATCTGGCGGAGATACCTTGATTTGGTTGCCATCCAAAGACAATGCCTTCTCTGTTAATTCTTGTTACAATATTTTAAATGATGGAGGTATTCGTTTTCCTTTCTATTGTTGCATCTGGAAAAGTCGCACACCATTAAAAGTGAAATTGTTTTCCTGGTTAGCTCTTAATAATAAAAATTTGACCAAAGATAACTTAGTTAAAAGAGGATGGAGTGGTCCTGAGTTGTGTGTTTTCTATAATGCACATATTGAGAACAATACCCATCTATTCATAAATTGCTCATTCATTTGGCATATTTGGAGATTTTTCTTAACTTCTGATTTGTATCCAGGTTATTTTCGTATTGCTGACTTATTTTATTCCATACCTCCACTTAAATTCAACCTTAATAAGCATGGATGGACTATTTTACTACAAGTCATCCTATGACTGATTTGGAAGGAAAGAAACAACAGAATTTTTCGTAATCTCTGTAAATCACACACAGTTATTATTTCTGATATTATCTCTTTAATGCATTATTGGGTAGAAACTCTTGCAACAGGTTTCAAGAAAGAGGAACTTTTTCAATTCACCTCTTCCATGACTACCGCTCAGATGGCGGAAGAAGTTCCTAATTTCTCTTCTTTTTCTAGAGAAGCCGTTGAGGCTGTTCGACACAACATTCGAATCCTGACATTAACAATTTAGGTGCTAATGAAGAAGAATATGATGGATAAGAGGCCTTTCTTCCTTGAAGGCCTACTTCTGTTATGTCCATAATTACAGAACTCTTTTATATGGTCATGTATTATTTAGGCACAGACATTACTTTAGTCATTTTCGTAACTTTTGGTTCCAAATTTTGTGTAATTCTGGACAAGATGACATTTTGATGGCTTGTATAGCCTAGGTACTTTTCATAATATAATCTACCGTTTTAAAAAAAAAAAAACAAAGTAGATCTTCCTACAGGCAATTCCATTAGAACTCAAATGACTAGCCTGTTTCCTTTCACACGTATAGGGAACCAAGGTAGCAACCACTGTACCTTTTACATTAGAACTCACTTCCATTTTTCAGTTCAGTTTAATTTTTCTTGCCTTTTGGAATAAATTACACAAATCAAAAGTTATCTAGCATAAACATCAAATACTACATTATAGAAGCAAGAAAATTTTGCAAATGTAAAAAAAAAAAAAAAAAAAACTTTTACTTGGGAGTTAAAATATTACTAAAGGCTATTTTAATAATTTAATTCTTTTATTTGTTTGGTTTGGTTTCCGTTATGAAATAATCCAAAGCAAAAACCTCTTCAAAATTAGTTCTGTTTTTAAATTGTTTTAAAATGGATGTTTGATTGTTGTCCTTGTGCCAAGAAAACAAAGGGAAAGAAAAATGTGCAATCAAAGGAAGAGGGAAATTGAAGTCATAAGTTTTTATTTTCTTTTGACTATGGGAAGCTGTTGCATGTGTGGAAAGAACGAAAAAATATTTTCCTTTTAAGTTACAACTTTTTGGATGGTAAAGGGAACTTTTTAAGCTTGTTTGGAAATTAAAGGAATTTCAATGAAAAATATGCACAAAATCGTGTTTTTTGGTGCCTTTTTTGTTCAAATAGAAAATAGTTCCTTTTACCTTGATTTCCTTTCATTTCCAAGCACCCCTCTCCTTTCTTTAAAATTCCTTTCATTTCCAACCACTTTTATGGTTGAGAAAGAAAACCTTTTAAGCTTGTGTTGAAAACCAATGGATTTAGTTTCCAACAAAAAATATATACAACCACCACGATTTTGGTGGCATTTTTCATTCAAAGGAAGAATAATTCCTTTTCTTTTAGTTTCTTTTCATTTCCAAGCGCACCAACCTTTGAATTGTTAATACTAGTTTGTTGAATGTCAATTGACATAAGGAATTTTACACTAATATAACCACTATTGTTTTTGCTTCTCCATCTAGCATGTAAAGTGTTAGTTCAATTTTGCAAAATTGAAGAGGAGTGCTTTGTATGAGATTTTCTAATTTTAGAATTCTAAAATTGTGCTACACTTAACTTACAAATTTCTAAAGAAAATTAATGTGGTCAACTTAAGTCAATAGTTTCAATAATTACCAAAACTAAATTTGTTATATGCAATATATAAGACATCATAGTTTATAGATATTCATTGAGAAATATCTAAATTTTTTATCATTATCATTTGCTATCTACATTTCTGTAATGTTGTTCTACTATGAATAATTGTTGACATCAAAAAAATTCAAGTGGGCCAATATAACCCAAAATAGCCCAATATATATGAAAAATATTAAGAGAGTCTACCAATGACACTACTACAAGGTCCAACCAAGTCCTTTCCAAGCCTAAGAGCAAAATAAGGAGGCATGTCACATGCACATGAGATAGACACCTTTCCATGTAGGTATTCCCATCCAATATGGGTGACGACGACCTACCCATCCTTTAATATAGTCAGTCATCTTTGCTATATGGATGACACTACCTTCTAGCTTATACATGTTACATGGAAAAAATGAGGGATTTGATAGTTTTTGAAATTAATTTGGTTATATCACCATCACTTCAAATCGCCCTTTGAGATATAAATGACATCCCACTTGAGTAGGATCGTACCACTCACTCATATCAAAACGGATGTGGAAATTTGGATTCAAATTATTAACTAACATGAATTGGAAAGGAGAAAGGAGAGGCCTTCGCCAAGAACACACAAGGTAAAGAAAGAAAGAGGAAGTCCATCCAAGGAGTTCCACCATTCTCAACTAGTAGCCGACATCGAAGGAGAATGTAACAAAAGAGAGCACTTTTGAATATTGTAAGATTTCCCCATTCTTCCCTTGAAGGTTCCCCTTACAATAGGGTAGCATATGTATTGAAATGTCATGTATATGATAAATAACCATTAATATAATGTTCAAATCACATGTATTTTATATTGTCTTTCTATGCATGGTCATATAATGTATTATTTGTCATTATATTCAATAATACAAAATTTATATGCTCAACACATGTTTATACAAACCTTTTTGTCACCACATTTGATTATTTATGTTTGATATGTTATGTCTTCTTCTTGATACTATATTTGATTGCATGCTTTTGATATATTATGGGTATTAGAGCATGATGCTTTATTTTGTTAAATCATCACATATCGAATTTAGCTAAATTCTTATTTACATTATATTTTACTTATTTTGACATTAATCTAGTTAAATCATGTTTGATCTCATAATTACGTCGAGATTTTATTTGTTTCATGTTTGATCTTATAATTAAACATGTTTGTGTCAATATCATATTCAATTTGTTTTTGACATTAATTATATTAGATCATGCTTGATCTCATAATCACATCGACATTACATTCAATCTATGTTAGATGTCATGTTTAAACATGTTCTACAATGTATTTATATCGTCATTATATTTGATTTATGTCAAATTTCATATTACAATTAATTCATACTTGATCATGTATTTTTATCGATATTATATTTACATATACGAATATTTTATCTTGTATATTTTTTAGATAGTTTCCTAATCATATATTAATTTCGACATTATATTTGAACATGCATGATTATACATATAAATTACTCCCCCACTTGCCCATAATGCATAATTTTTATAATATAATTTTCATCTTTTTAATTATGATATACATGTGTGATGAGCATAACGAGAATTTTCTATGGTAATTAACAAACCATTATCCAAGAAAAGTCCAGATAATGAAAAATTATAATGATACCTGAGATTTGTTAGAAAATATAAATTTCATGGGAGTATCAAAGAGAACTTATAAGTAGTAACTTAATGATTTGACTGATTAAAGATACAGCATGAAAAATTGTAATATGCAACATGTGCCATTAGCTAGTTCTTTAGATTCATAAAAGAAATCTGTAAGAGCGTTCATAGTCTCTTTATGTGAGTTTTGCTTGTGTGCTTAAGTGGTCCGAATCCTTTCTTCATTTCTACTGTAGGATGAGGTTTCTTCTCTCAATGAGGGCCACTGAATTAGACGGGACCGCAAGCGTCTTGAAGATGCCAACAAACAGAAGATTTGGAGTATGGTTGCTTTAGATGTCTAGTGGTGTCCGCTCTAGGTATCTAGTGGTACCAATTGTGGGCCTTGGACGTGATAAGATATCAGTACCCATGAGGCAATCCTCCATGGGTCGGGCCTAGTGAGTCTTCATCTTGGGTCGTGACAGATAAAATCTGAATAAAGTGTACAATCACTTAGTCAAGTGATAAAACCTCTTAGGATTTGAATGTTACCCCCATTAGATAATTTCAATCAAAATAAAATCTATCTTATAAAAAATATTTAAATTTTTTTAAAATATTAAGTATTTTCAAATTTTACAAAAAAATATTAAATATTATCCCATTTATCAAACCCGATTTTTGCATGTCGTGTACGTACAGAATTCGCGTGATGGTTCCAATTGGCAACTCTAAACCTAATACTTAAATCTTATAGAATTCTTAACATGCAACGAAAACAACAAAGCATTCATTACCAACAGCACAATACCACAAAAATGCAAAGTACACAATTCATAATGAAATCACTCATTCTTTGCCGAGCATCTATGTTCTGTACACTGTAAAATCATAACCCCAATTTTTTTTCCCTATAAAAATCGCTACTATAAACAAATTGACAGCGGCAAATCAAACAGCCAGCTGCTGGATACAACCTACAGAAATGTGATCGAGAATACACAGGACCCAGCCGAGAATTGAGACACAGAAACAACACTAAACAATGGCCACACAACATCTGGTGACAACTATATTTAGTAAAGCGGAAAATGAACATTTTATCTAAAAGGATGCTACATTTCCAGGTTCACGTGTACCAGCAGCCTTCAAAAAATTCCCAAGCAACCTCTGGTCAAGAATCATGTTGGGCACCTGTGAAACACGAAAATAACTTCAAAAATTAAAAGAACATAGAACAGCAATGGAAAATACCGACGGAATTCTAGGGATCACACCTTGTCTCCAAAAAATATTTTTGAATTGTTTGCTATGGCTTCAATGAATTTCAGTTCAAGAAACTGTGGTGTAAGCTTCAACTTGTTAGCTTCTGCTTCTTTTATCACCCTGTGATGTGATATGCATACCAGTCCATAAATATCATATATCATACTGACATTTCGATGTCAATTGCACAGTACATAAGAAAATAGAGACAAATTTTACCTGTAATAATTTGCATCAGCCAAACTTTTTTCACGTGCCATGTACATTGCGTTTTCAATTTCCTGCTGCCTCCTAGAACTATCCTTCTCCATAAGCTTCTGTTCCATGAGAATTTTGCTAACCTGAGCATTCTTTTCAGCTTCTGTCAAAGCCATCTTCTTCAGGGTTTCTGCCTCTTTCTCAGCTACCTTCTGTTTCTCAATGGCTATCAAAACCTAAAAGCATCCAGCAGGTAGTTTGTGGTTGACGACTTTATGGTGTGTAGCACCAGAGGAAAACAGGTGGTACTGTCTAAATTCAAAGGTGTAACAAGGTAACTTTTCTGAGCATGAATAAAACTAAAAAAAGCAACCAATTGTGACGGATAAGCGTGTGATATATCTTATCAGTGATGATATATATTTAGTTTATATAATTATGACAGAATGTGATAGAAATCATGAATGGCAAGGTAAGACCAAAAGGATTTCAATTTATTATGACCAAGTACTACACATCTGTTGCATGTACGCAATCAAAAAGAAGCTTTTTATCATTTGTTTTGCATATGCATTTGTAGTTATAAATCATTGGATATCTAGTTGTTGAGTAAAAATCAGGAGCCAAAATCCTCAGGTGCGTACTTTGATCGTTTTGTTTATACTATTTAGTTGTATTGATTATCCGATACTGTGGATATAGACTGCCAAACACCTTCCTGAGGCTCCTTTGTTGTTTTGTTGACTATCATTTCTCCATATATGTGGATGCCAACCTTGTGATCACCATTATTGGTTTGTTTTAGCTCAAGACACTTTGGGAGATAGTAAATGTGTGAGATTCCACCTACTCTGAGTCATTGCCCATGTTTCTCAAAGGTTTCCTGTACTTGGTGAGTGGTTTCCTTCTTCCTTTAAAACAAGTAAGAACAATTTTACAATTAGCTTGGGTGTAGTACCGGATGATCAATAAAATAAGATTACATAAACGAAACGATCAAAGTACACATTTAAAGGTTTTAATCCCTAATTTACTCTAAATGTAATGATTTAATTACAGGTGCAGAGGCAAAAAAAAGAAGATAAAAACCTTCTTTTTAATTGCGTGCATACAAATCTGAAAGTAGAGTCAATGGTTGATTGGTGTGGAGACAGTGACTTCGGATGCTAAGGGATGAACACTCTTGCCAAAGGAACTCCCAAGCTCTAAGTGTGTGTATGTGTTGTGTGTCCAACTAAAAATGGCTCTTTTCTCTATAAACTCTCTTCTTCTCACCAAATTTCCACCTCCCTTCAAAGCTAAAGTAGTGCTCACCTATTTATAGGATCGGGTAAGCTGCTACGTTAGCTTCAAATAAGTAAACAAGGCTGAATTTGGCAACAGAGTCTAGCAGATATAGCTACCTCTACTATTGAGGTGTTAAACAAAATACATCCTTTGTCTAACGATTAGACGTAGGCATGCCTATGTCTAACACAACCCACACAGTTGACAGTGAAATGTAGCAATAAATGTTAAAATCTTGTGTTAATGAAGTGAATTAAGATTTAATTAATGACTAAGATCACATCAACTACCCAAAATAGGAAAACTTCAACATTAAAAATTGTCAAATTGGATAAAAAATAAATAAGCATAAGAAGCCACAGTTAATAGACACACAATCTGATGCATCTAGCATTAGACGTAGGTAAATCTATGTCTACTTCCTAACAACTCAAAACTTGCCAACAATAACTGTTCATAGTTGATTAAAGAACAATAACTGTCACGAGGAGCCTCTAATGGAGGTCAAGGGAATCCAAAATAGGAAAACCAATGATGCCAAAAAAAAGAAAGTTGTATTAACCAAGTCAACTATCAAAAACAAGTACGCTACATGCCCCTACTCGCTATCTCTTTGACCAAGGGCACGGTACTTCTCTAAGTTGGACTCAAGATCAAGGTACTACCAAGTGCACATTGCCAAGAGAGACAAACCTAAGACAACATGTGTGGTGCAGTATGGATTGTATGAATTCCTCAGGTGAAACACTTTCATTGATCTCTTCCATCAGTACACAGATCACTCATCATTATCCCAAGCAGTCTAAGCAGAAATCCTCAACTTTCCATTAAAAACCTTTGCTCCGGCCAAAATTGCTACTTCAAATATGAATGGAAATTCTTTCCCACTTGATGAAAATATCTCCCAAGTAATCCAATGCAACTACTTAGCAACAATCAGACAAATGGAGTAAGGGTGAACAAAAATAATTTGGGTAGAGACAGATCTAAGTTTTTGCTAGGTAAGCATCCTGTAGTAAGAGTAGTGTTGAGCCCTGTGTAGACCATCCTCATAGAGGCGGCAAAGGGAGAACCCTAATTGGTAGAAAAAAACCGCTAGCTATTTTCAGACTAAGAAAAGGCTAAGTCCTAAGCAAGCTGGATGGCAGGACTCTATTTCTTTCATCTGTTTGGTTTTGCCGGAAGTAGGATTACGACCCCCAAAGTCACGGACCCCTAATAGTCACTTCTTCAATCAGTATGTTCATCTCGCAACCATTGAAGAACGTATGCATCTGTAAGCTCCAGAACGCAAAAGAGGGCATCCAATAGAGGCCAGTCAGAGGGAGCCTCCTGCCAATCCAATAGCTTGCCGAATCCGGAGGTGGAGAGGATGAAACGGTGAGATGGTGCCCAAAGCGCAAACTCAAGCATCCAAGCAGAAGTGTGTGGAAAGTCAAAACAAGGAGGTTTTTGTGAAGTTGATAATATCCTGAAAACAAGAAACAATGTGAGAAAAGTCAAAGGCATGAAAAAGCAAGACAAGAGCTAACTTTCTGATCCTTGATACAAGACATTAGATGTCCCAGGATGTCCTCCAAGGGAGACACAGCATGATTCCTGTTAAGCATGCAGAGAGATCGAATGGGTTGGTAGGCCATTGAAGAGAAAAGAAGCAAAACAAGCTCAAGAAACACAAGGAGGAAGCAAGAATTAGGCAAAGGAGTCATGGTGCTTGACCAAGGACATGTAGGAGTCCTTTTGTAGCCTTCGAAGCTGTCATCGAGGGTGGCATAACAAAATTTTGAACAAATCATGCCATGTTGAGGAGCACAGGAAAGGAACTACAGGATTCTACACATTAGATGCATGCCAGCACATGAAACATTTATGGAAGGATTTAAAGCAGTAGATGCAGGGAACTTCATGTCTAATGTTGAACATAAGATAACTGGCATCCAACATCTCAATGCACATTCAGACAATAAAACAAACGTTATTAACTGGGGAGAGGTCACCCCCTTAACTGGATTTCGAGAACTCAAAGGCCTCAAAGGCCTCAAACTCACTAATATATGTATCATAAATGATAGTCCCTTAAAAGAGTGTAGGCTACGCTTGACAAGGAACCTGATTATGATGAATTAAATTATTCATGTTTCAATCTGCTTTAGATAGTGAATTAAATTCCAAAACCTTCTAGATACATAAATGAAAATGGGTGATGAATAAGGAACTTAATATCTAAGGCCATACATTGCATCTCATAACAACCTCACACTTGCATTTCATAAATGACAGTGCCTTAAAAGAGTGTAGGCTGCACTTGACAAGGGCCGAACCTGATTACGATGAACTAAATTATTCATGTTTCAATCTACTTTAGATAGTGAGTTAAATTCCAAAACCTTCTTGATACATAAATTAAAATGGGTGATGAACAAGGAACTAAATATCTAAAGGCCGTGCATTGCATCTTATAACAACCTCACACTTGCATTTCCGCTAACATGTATTCAAGCATTTAGGATTTCATCATGTGATTGTCGGAATCGATCGTTCCCAACACATGTTTGTAGATATTCCGTTTTCGCATTCCTAAGAGTTAATTAAGAATAGTAAACATCAAAGTGTACAAAATCACATAACTAATAATATTTAACATATATTCTTGATTTTCCATAATCTCTTTCAAAACATTACTTAATATGAGTTTGTTAGATATGACAAAACTATCACTCCCGTTCAACTCAAATTGATAGTATCTTAACTATAAAAAAAATGTTTTTATCTTTTCGGGAGTTTATTGAGATTATTCCATATTTTTAATACATCTTTCCATACGAATGTACAAATATTGCAAAAAATAGGAAAAAACTACAAAAAATCTAATTGTAGCCTCTCAGAGTAGTGCCAACAACTATTGCCTCTTAAATAGGCATCAAAAGTTGTTCCCAATCATACAAGTGCTTACCTTAATTTAGTGTTTTCCTTGCATTTTTAAGATCTCCAGGGCTTTAAAATATTCTATTCGCTTTTCTAAAGTATTTTAATATATATTCCAAAATAACAATTATTTATATTAAATTCTAGAATATTCTAATGAACTTTAAAATATATGCTTAATGGTTTTCGAGAATAACAATCTAAAAATTCCAAAGATTAATAACTTATGACATTACTACTATTACTAGACACATTTTAAAATAATATTCTAATTTTTCTAGTAATTAAGTATGATGCTATCTAATTTTAAAAAAGGAAAAAACCAATAAATTAATTCAAAAAATCCTATAAAATCTAAAATTGGTTAGTTTTAGAAATAATATCCAACTCAAGAATTCCTAGAACATTTTGGCGAAATAAAAACTAAAATATCATATTTAGATATTAATTGTAAATGGACATCTTTACATATAATCTTTCAAGATAATATCTATAATCGTTTAAAAACTGTAACTAATTAAGGAAAATTCTAGAAAATCAATGACATCCACTTTAAAATAATATATTTTATTTGAAAATTTTTGGACCTAAAACTAAAAGTTTAATTTAGATATCACTTTTTTAAAAATATGATATCTATATCTAAATTAAAATAATATTAAAAAGCAAAGATAATCCAAAATAACCGAATAGTTACGAATTTAGATCGATTTCAAAATATCTACAAAATTAAATAACTTCCTCAACGAAATTATAGAATATAATTATTTTAAATTTAGGTTGCTCGATGAGTAAGCTTGGGTTTAATATAAAAAATTATTATAAATAAATTTTTGTTACAAGGAATATTTTAAAAATGGATATTAAGTCCTAAATGATTTCTAAGTATGTAATACATTTATTCAAATATTAAATCTTAATTAACTCAAGGTTTAAAAACTATTGCCTATACTACAGGCGACAACCTTAAAACAACTATTTTATCATTATTTTAATAGATTTTCAGTATTAAGAAAACAAATATCCCAAGAATATCTATAATTACCCTTCCCAACGACAACTTTGAAACACCTTATTTCAGATAATTTGAAGTTAAGTCCAAGTTTGAAATTGAATTTTACCTACAGTTACATGTCTTCTGACGTAAACACCCTTTGACCTAAGGTTAAAAAGGAGGCAATTAGGAGACATTAAGCAATTGAGAAGCACACTACAGAGCTTAATAAGAGACTTTAAGAGCTACGTGTGAGAGATATTGAGAGATCAAATCCATTCGTTATCAAAATCCTCGTGTGAAAGAGAGAGCCCACCTCTAAAGAAGGAGACCCGCCTCTAGAAGTTTCGTTCTCCGTTTCGCTTACTCATCGTATGTCACATAGCACCAAGGTGAAGATAGCATCTTGTTCCATCTTATCTTTCCTTCTTTTTTTTGCATTATTATTGCATTCTGTTAGTATAGGCTATTGTATATACATGTAGGGAACCACCTCGGTTAGTATTGCTAACATTTATTCATGTTATTTAGTTGCGTTCATGAAGATTATTTGCTACATATAGTCTAACTTAGATCTTACTTATCGTTTTTTTGAAGGAAAACGACCCACTTACACAACACAAGGACGATGTTGGACAACATCCTATCGTCGACTTAATAAACCAAAATCCACAATTGCACATCTTCCGAAGACATCTTGTCAACTAACATAGTAAATCGACAAGTGAACACAAAAGTTGTCAACATATGTGAAAGTGTTGACGCCTTACAACTTTAAATCTACACATTCACAATGTTCAATCTATTAATAAACCTCAGCTACCCACTTCTTTGTCGATTGTTTTGACTTCTACCTCCTTAGGACTTGCTCACCTCTTTTTACTGGTCTTTTAGGTATAGTCCCAAAGTTATACCTCACCACTTTTGCCAGTCTCTTGGCATAATCCCCATGATGTATCTTACCGTTTAACAGTCTCTTGGAAATAATCACGGAGGTCGTGTCTTTCTCTCCTCGTGGTAGCAAAGTCTCATACCGAGCTAAGTTTGTCCTTTAAAAATCGATCATGAATGGTGGTAGCATAGTTCTCATATTCAAATACGATAGCCAATCGACAGAATAGTGCAGACCTTTTTTCACGTTTGGTGGATTATATATCATACATAGATTTCTTAATCTTCCTAGGTGGTAACATAATCTCGTACCAAGCCTAGATCCTTTTTCTCCCCATTTTCTTTAAGTTAAGGACAACTTTGAAAAAAGTCGCACGGATTATTGTCTCACCTTAAAACTAATTTTGTAACGACTTTACGTTGAGTCGTTAACAAAATCTTCTAGCTATATTTTTTTTATAATAATTTACTTATATCAAATCTAAAACTAAATTCATCATTAAATAACTTAAATCAAAATATTGTTAACTAAATTAAATTAAATTAAATACTTACCTAGAATCCTCGATGTGTGGTTGACTAACTTTGTTTTCACCTGCACTAACAAACTCCTACTTCTATCCCATATATGAGAAAATACTAAACAAAATACACATAAGTAACTACTGAAAGGTCACCCAACATATACCTCACTAAAACTCATACTACTCTGACGTCTCTTCTAGATGCGCACACAAACACATGCAATTTTCTTTGCCTCTCAAGTAACATAACATTTGAAATCATGTCTTTAAAAACTATTCTTTTCTTTTCAAAGTCATACTCTTGACTTCTAAACCATTTTCTGTATTTACTTTCAAATCACATGTATAATTTTCAAAACTTACTGTATACTTAAAATAACCACTCTTGCGAAGTAAAACTTACAACCATTGGAGAGTGTCACACTAGCACTGAGCCTCTACTCAGTCAAACAAATAAGTAAATTTCAAAAACTAACACAATCCCTTTTCTTTTCTAAGCACTTTCTTTTTACTTTAAAATCTCATATTTTTCTCAAACTTCTTCCCTTTTTTTTTTCTTAAAACTCATGTATTTCTCAAATATCTTTCTTTTCTGTGAAAATCTCATACTTTTCTGAAATACTTTTCTTTTTTTTTGAAAATCTCATGTTTTTTTCTGATGCATCTCTAGATTCGTTCCCAGCCCAAAATACAAATATCAGATCTGACTAAAACACAAATCTTGATTGAAAACTTAAGTCTCTACAAACTTTGGTCATTAGGCCTCTTAGGTGTGTCATGCTACCCAACGCCAAGCAACCAACACCTAACTACAAGTAGTCTATTAAAGCGCGATCAACGATGTCTATACTATCACAATGAAAGTCCCCGTATAAGGCATACCACTACCTTAGCCAACGGGTCTCTTTATACTATGACCTCACAGGTCTCAGTCTCAACAAGCACGGAGATGCGTCTCCTCTTAACACCCCTAGGTGCTCAAACACCTGAAGACTCTCAACCTAGGCCCTGCCAACATCTAACAGTCTCTGTCTCTATCATTGTCTCAACATCCATACTAACCAGGATGTCCAGCCAAGAAGGTCTCATATCCTCTAACTTGCTACCACGTGTCTCTGTGTACAGTTAGATCTTCAGTACCCAAACAAACAGAGTCTCATACCTCCAAGTCTAACAGACTCTCGACTCTTGGATCTCAACCTTGACCTCGTAAACGACAATCTAGAAGTCTCATACCTCCAACATCCAACGAACACTTATCTCAGCCTCCTAATCTTTAGCCTCAACCTAGACAATGTATTCGACCACCTCAAGGTTGTCGCCACACCCCCTGATCCTGCCAACATGCCCCGTCAGTCTCTTGATCTCAACAACAAAAACTCTAGAAAACTTTTTAAAGTCTTTGCAAAACTAGGCAAGTTTTTTTTTAATTCTTTTGAAAATTCTTTCCCATCTTTTTTGGGATCTTTTCAAGATACTTTTAGGGAACTGCCAACTCAAGATAACACTTTTAAATCTTTTGAAAAAGTCTTTTTTCCCAAATTACTTAAAAATTCCTTGACAACTTGCTTAAACCTTTGAAAAAGACAAAACAACACATTTCTTTGGCTCTCAAAACCCTTTTTCAAAATACATTTCAAAATTGTTTGAATATCTTTCTAGAATTGCCACAAAATACCGTACCCAAGCAACACGAAACTGAAAAGTAGAAGCCATAGCTCAAATCAAAGCTTTGACAGTTCCCTTGTCAAGCCAACACCATCACACTAGAACCAAAGCAACAATCTAGGAGTCCCGTTAAATTTCCAAGATTGGATGATCATTCAAACTTAACAAGAACTCCATGTTCTAGTGGCAAGGTGTAGGACATTTACTGACTCATGTCTCTCAAGGACATAGCCAGATCAGTGTGCCTAAAAGAACTAGGCAATGCTACTGAATGACTTTTCCAGCACACCCCAACAAAACTAACTCTAGGCTTAAGAAATATATCATGATCCCTAAGGTCCCTTCTATGTCATTAGATAGGAGACTCATTACTTCTAAATTATATTATCTTTTATGACTTCTATGTCTCAAATGGAATCTTACTAATTCTTTTTAAGTCTTTTCTAAAATCATAATAATGATTACCCTAATCATTATTATGTCCATTAAATTATTTCTCCAAGATTAATATGTATATACACCATACATACATACTAGAACAATTATTAAATAGATTCTAGACCTGGTTCGGTAGATCGAAATATAATGATTGACCGGACTAGTACTTTTGTTCCATACTGAAGGTAAATCAATATACCAAACCTATTCGATATACGAGACTAGATTTTCATGCTAAAACTACTCATCTGAATTATTAATCTCATCATTGAGACATGCTATCATTAGCAGATTCTCTTTTATCAATTAAGTCTTGTAACTTAGTATAAATATAACCAAGGGTGTTGAACGTCGGGGAACTAGCATTCAACGCTAAACGTTGGTATTCCAGGCATTTAACACTCTGTCATCTAATGCTGCACTAAAATCTTTCAATTCTAACATGTTCTTTCATTTCAAAACTACTAAGGAATTTCCAACAACCCTACGACATATACATTACAGCATGCATTCTTAATAGCTACCATTAATCAATTAAATTAGTCAAAATCAAGGAGAAACAGGACAATAGTGTTGAATGTCCGTTCCTAGGCGTCTAACGTTGAACGTCTTAGGGTTGACGTTCAACACTAAGAACTCCTTTGCACTGGAAACTCTCCTTAAATCGTGTACATCCCTTCTGAAAATCATTCAACCCTCAAACAGAGGTGGAACGTCAAACACACGCTATATCTTCAAAAACTAATTCACAAATACTGTAAAACTTTAACTTAAGGGGTGTGTATCTTGTTTTGAGACCCAACTCATGCAAGACATCTTCCCACAATCCAAAGCTTCGTCTCTTCATCCTCAGGCCAAGCATGACGTCTGAAATGGCCGAAGATCGCCGGAGTTCAGCCACGAATGCCACAACCTCCTCTACACACCAAGGAACCCATCTCTTTTTTTCCTTTCATCTTCGTTTCCCTCTCTCACTCTCAAGAAGGACACCTAAAATCCCTCAAGAAATTCCCCAACTCCCCTAAGAAGAACCGGAAGAGGAGGAGAAAAAAGTTTCTCAATGTGCACCTTCATCCCTTGTAAAAATAGGCAGTTTGACTTTCTACATGCAACTTAAAGCATTGTACGCCTCTCTGGCCTACGTTCAACGTTAAATGCACAAAAGCACACGTTCAACATCCAAAGTACAAAAATCTCATGCAAGTGTTGAACGGTGTACACGTAGCATTTTACATAAACACTCCATTCTTAGCGTTCAACACAACAAAAAGGCAAAATCCATTATTTCTAATGTAGAATGCTTATAAACTAGCGTTTTATATTAAACGCCTCACTCTAAACGTCCAACAAGAGAAATCTTAAATTAAATTTCTGACTTAAACTGGAAGTAGACTTTCGATCCCCTCTGTCTCCTGCATAGCTTGAATCTGAGTATGCCACCACATTGACATGACCAATTTTACCATAGATCAAACTCTTTCCTGGAGAACTTTTTACATAGGCAAGAACTCACAGGACTCCATTCCAGTGTACTTCCCTTGGCTCATGCATAAACTGACTAAGAAGACCTACAACATATGAAACATCTGGCCGAGTCACAGTCAAGTAAATGAGTTTGTCGATCAATCTCCTGTACTGACCTGGATCTTTTAATGGTTCAGAATGAGTATCCCAAAACAATGGTAACTGATCAACAAGTGTGCTCTGTGGTTTGCATCCCGAGAGACCTGTTTCCTGAAGGAGATCAAGAACATACTTTCTTTGAGATAGCATAGTTCTCCCCTTTGCATAAGCGAACTCGATTCCAAGAAAGTCCCTTGGTTTTCTCAGATCCTTGATTGCAAAGTGAGCTGCCAAATGATCTTTTACCTCCTTGATGCCGTCCTGATCACTACCTGTCACCAAAATATCATCTACATAGACCACAAGAATCACACACTCCTACGCAGATTGCCTGTAGAAGACTGAATGGTCTACAGCACATTGTCGGAATTCTACTTGCATCACAACTTTACTGAATTTTTCAAACCATGCTCTGAGACTGCTTTAGGCCATAGATCGCCTTCCTGAGTTTGCATATCCTGTTCTCCCCCTGAGCAACATACCCTGGAGGTTGCTCCATAAGAATTGTTTGTGAGAGATCACCATATAAGAAGGCGTTTTTGACATCTAGCTGATAAATATCCCAGGAGTGGTTTATAGCAACAGAGAGAACAATCCTGGTAGAATTAAGACAAACAACTAAGGAGAAGGTCTGATCATAATCAAGCCCATACGTCTGTGTGAATCCCCGAACGACTAGTCGGGCATTGTATCTATCAACGGTGCCATTTACTTTGTATTTGACTGTGTATACCCAACGATAGGTGACTACGTGGGCTCCTACAGGACGAGCCACCAATTCCCAAGTGCCACGGGCTACCAAAGCAGTCACCTCTTCATCCATAGCAGCCTTCCATTATGGGTGTAAAAGTGTTTCCTTGAGATTCCTGAGAATAGACACAGTGGAAAGAGACAAGGCAAAGACACGGAATTGTGGATGTAGAGAGTCATAGGTAACAAAGTTGGAAAGAGGGTGAGCAGTAGAAGAACGAGTACCTTTCCTTAGGGCAATGGGCAAGTGAAGGTCATTCTGTGGGAGATTTGCATCAGAGGAAGAGCTTGATGGCGTCGAAGGTGGAGGTGGCGGTCGCTGACGTCGATGATATACCTACAAAGGAATGGGATTCACCGGAAAGGAAGGTGGATTTGATGTGGTAGGAACAATCACAGGTAGTGGAATAGACTCAACACTGGACTCCCCCTCAACACTAGCCTCACCATAGTATAGGGAGGACTCAAAAAAGGTGACATCAGCTGAAACATAATACTTGCCAGTGGGGGGTTGAAAACACTGGTATCCTCGTTGAGTTCTGGAGTACCCCACAAATACACACTTAATGGCCCGAGAAGACAGTTTGTCAAGGCCAGGAGAAAGATCCTGAACAAAAACTGTACACCCAAAAGCTCTGGGAGGCAAAGAAAACAGACTAGTATCTTGCTGAAGACGTGTAATAGGAATTGCTCCCCCAAGAGGAGTGGAGGGCATCCTGTTAATGAGAAATGCCGCAGTAAGAATCGCATCAGACCACAAATATTTGGGCTTCACATAATGGTACGAGCAACATCAAGAAGGTGCCTGTGTTTTCTTTCTGCCACCCCATTTTTATTGAGAGGTGTGAGGACAATCTGATGCAGAATACCAAGAGTAGTACAAAAGGAGTGAACTCTATGCTGAACAAATTCCAGAGCATTATCAGTACGTAAAATTTGATAGTAACTCCAAACTGATTTTTTATTTCTGAAACAAATGATTTTAGTACATCAAATATAGAACCACGATCTTTCAACAGATATATCCACGACACTCCGAAAAAATCGTCGATAAACGAAACATAGTAACGATGACCTAATACAGACCTAACTCTGGAAGGACCCTAGATATCACAATACATTACAAGGAGGAACTAGACATTAGACGCAACGACTTGAAGGAAGCACGATGATGCTTTCCCAACTGACACGACTCACAATCAAAAGGTGACACAGTTACCCATGGCAAAGCCTGCTGAAGACAACGGTGAAAAGGATGGCCCAAATGGTAATGCCACAGAGAAGACGGCTCATAAGTAGAAGCAATAGACGCTAATCCTTGAGGGATGTCATCACGGACCAACATGTACACGTCATTGCCACGTTCACAGCCCAAACCAATTCTCTTCCTCGTCTGTAAATCCTGAAAGGTACAATGGAAAGGAAAAAAGGTTACACTACAACAAGGCTGTTTGGTAATAGCACTGATGGGCAAAAGATTTACAGGAAAGATAGGAACATAAAAGACTTTATCAAGATGCAATTGGGAAGAGGCTTGCACAGTCCCTCCTCCAGATACTAAACAAGACCTACCATCAGCACTTACAACAGATTTAATATCAAATAATTGGAATAGACAGTGAAACAAATGTTTTGTACCAGACATATGGAAAGAAGCCCTAGAATCAATTATCCAAGAGGGTTCCCTGGAGACCAAGAAAGCACTAGTACCTGCAAAAGCAGAATAGGAGGCAGTGGTTGTGGAATCAGTGGCCTGAAGTTGTAGAAACCTGTCATAATCTGCCTGTGAGATGGTAACAGTCTGCTCCTCACTGGTGGACTGAGCTGGAGTAGAGGTAGTAGTGACATGTGCAGACGAGGAGGATGGACGGCCATGTAAATCCCAACATCTTTCAATACAATGTCCAGACTTGCCACAATGTGTACACTTGTGACGACTACCACCATCAGAACGGCCCCCACCACGGGAACCACCACGACCACGTCCCCTAGTGGCAGCTAAGGCAGAGGACTCAGAAACTGTAAAGGAGGCCGCCGTAGAAACTCGGAGGACCTTACCAAAGGTTGTCCGGAGGTCAGGTAGAGTATCGACAGCTAATACTTGACCACGGACCTGAGAACTAATATCAGGGTTGAAGGCAATGAGAAACACGGCCACTGCTAGCTCTTCACGGTACCTGCTCTGACAAGTGATGTCAGGTGTCAAGGGCTGATGGACCTCCAATTCTTCCAGAAGAGCCCGTAGAGTAGTAAACAGATCTTGGACTGACTTGTCACCCTGTCTCAGGGTAAATAACTACTCATATATTTCACAAACCCTGGAGATGTTTTTTTCATGACCATATGTCAACCGAAGGGTATCCCAAATGTTCTTGGTTGGTATAAGAGAAAGGACGCCACGAGCAACTGCAGGCTCCATACTATTCGCCATCCATGTGATCACAGCAGCATCATCAGCCAACCAATCTTCATACGAATCAGACTTGACATCAGGTGGTGGATGAGTAAGATGTTTCAATTTCTTGTGAGTCAACATGAACGTCTCAAAACTCTGGGACCACAGGAGATAATTGGGGCCCGAGAGTTTTTCTGAGGTACCACTGAGTCCTTTCATCAATAGATCATGAGATGCTATACTAACAAAGGGAACAAAACAAATGATGCACACAAGAATGCTGAAAAAAGACTGCTCACCAACGTGGTGGATTTGACGTATCCACTAAAAACAAAGTCCGGAGACGTGAAGGAGGCTTAGAACATGGCCAAACACACTTAAATCACGTCACCCGAGGGCTAGACTGCCCCTACACAGACGAAGGAATGACATACGGACATCACCGACCAGACCACATGGGCTGGTGATCCCGTGGGAGGGCTGCCGACGACTCGGGCTGCTGGATAATGGCCAGCGGCTGCTGCAAGGGGAGGGGGGTGTGGCAGAACAGTGCCTGCCGACGGCGGGCTGGGACTGGACCGAAGGAGGAGTCAGCGCGGAAGGGAGAGGAAGTCGGTTGTACCGCCGGATGGCCGGAAGTTGCCGACGGTTGGCCGAAAACAGCTCTGCAATGGCCGACGGTGGGTAGATTTAGGATTTATTTTTATTTTATTTTTTTTGTTTAGAGAGGAAAGAGAACCTATGCTCTAGATACCATGTTAAGAGACAAGAATCAAACTTTCATTAGAGAGTTTAAGTTACATATAAATAGGAGATTATGGTATACCAAGGTAAATGGATATCCATTAACCCACTATCTGGAGTACAACTCTAACAATTATTTTCTCCAATTTGATTTTCTCGGATTTCTGCAAGTTTCCGCTGATTTGTGTGACGCTTTCCAAGTATTCCCGATTTTCATGATTTTCCTCATCGCCCAAAGACGTATAGTAAAGTAGCATTTTCAATGCCTATACTATCCCCCAGATTATCATTTTTTCCCTTTTATTTCTTTCAATTGGTATGTTTTCGCAGTCATCTTAGACATGTGCATTTAGAGTAGACAAGCACACACACAATAGACCATTAGCAAGTAGGAAACTTAAAAAGATCGATTTCTTTTGACGCATGGGGGACCCCATGCGTAACAAGAATCATTACCCTTTCTCTGGCCCACATTGATTTGTGCTCTACATCCATTAGGCACGGAGCATGCATATGTTTTCTTCGCCTTGATTTCTTTTAGTTTTTCCTTTGTGTTTGGTTTTCTTCGTTTTTCTATTAAAAGACTAGGTGACGACTTTCCTTATCTTTTTCTTATTTTCCTTGGTAATTCCGAACCTAGTCTTCTTCTCTGAATTCACTATCTTTGCCGTGACCATATCGAGACTCCCCCTGTGCTTCCACGCACCTAAGAGAGCCGTGCAGGGTTCCACCAGTATGGTCACATCACCTTTTTAACACAAGATTCCAACATTTATTGCAACAGTAGACCACCAACTGTAGAATTTTGTGCCTACATCTAATCGTTGAATGTAGGGTGCCATTCATCTAACATCTCACAATAGTAGCAATTGTAACTCCTAGATTGCATTGCCAAATTCAAACTTATTTTTATGTTTAGAGCCAGTGTAACAACTCACTTGACCTTATAAATAGGAGTGCACATCAACCTTGTAGAAAGGTCGAAATTTGAGGAGGAGAAGAGAGAGCTTAAAGAGAGAAGAGCCATTTGAAATTAGACACACAAACAAACACACTTGGAGCTTGAGAGAGTGTTCATCTTCAAACATCCAATATCATTGCCTCCACACCAATCAATCATTGACTCCATTAGCTGATTTGCATGCATGGAATAAAAAAAAGGGTTTTATCATTTGTTTTGCATATGCATTTGTAGTTAAATCATTGCATTTAGGATAAACTAAGGCCAAAACTCTAAGATGCATACTTTGATTCATTTGTTTATGTTATCTTATTGTTTTATTGATTATCTAGTACTATACCCAAACTAATCATGGAATTATTCTCACTTGTTTTGAAGGAAGAAGGAAATCGCCCACCAAGCACGGGAAACCTTCAAGCAATGCAGACATTGACTCCAATAGTCGGAACCCACACATCCAACATTTCCCAAGACATTTCGAAGGCCAACAAAAACAAATCGAGATTAATGATCACAATATCAGCATCAATGTACATGGAGCACGAAGGCGTCCAACAGTCCAGATACACATTTAGTCAATGTTAGAACAAGCACATAGTATTCTACAATAAAAAATTCACTAATGGCATAATATGAACAGCATCAAGATACCAGGAACATACAACCCAAGGCATGTACATGAAAGGAGTCTAGCAGCCAAGGCAAGATAGAAAACAAAATTCCAAGGCACGTACGTGCAACCATGGAGGTTGAAAGACAGAACAAAAAACACTGCTACAGTTTTGGCACTTAGGCACCTATGAATGGTTTCTGAAACTGAAACTCAATTATTAATTCCAGAAGTAGAGAATACATTTTGTCAACAAAAGATAAAAGCTAAGATCAAAGAATATATTTAACGTCATTTTTACAACTCTTAAGAATAATATATATGCCACTTCTAGATACTGTGGTTATTCTTGAAAGACTAGTAAAAAACAATGGCAAAACTCTAACACATATATAGGAGGTTATAATAGTAAATTGATACCCATACAAGGATCAATATAAACCAACCATTCTAACACTTTCTCTCACGCTAGAACATATAAATCATATAAGCGCAACTTGTTACATAAATCCTTAAAACAACTTAAAGATAAACCCTTAATAAATATATTTGCAAGCTGCTCAAAAGATAAAGCAAAAGAAGTAAATATGTAACCATTTATCACAACATCTCTCACGTAATAACAATATCTCTATATACTTGATGTACATATGAAATGCTAACTAGTTGGCTATATAGATTGCTGATTGATTTTTACAATACACTAACATAAGAGATTGATTGGAAAATCACAACTCTATTATGAGAAATCTAAGACATATTATTTCACAAGTAGTGAGTGTCATAAATATATCTTCGATTCTGCACTCAATTTAGACACTAAATTTTGTTTCTTATTTCTTCAATTAACTAAATTTTCTCCTACATAAGTGTTATATCCACATATATAAAAGTAGATTTTCTGTCTACTCTATCTCCTACACAATTAGAATCTGAATATACTTCAATTTTAATATGTTTATATAATAGATAAGGTCTACACAATTAGAATCTGAAACACTAAGCCCAGACGAGCCTGGACCGAGCCGGCTCAGCCCACCCAAATAACCAAGTCGAGCCTATTTTCTGTTACCCCTGGCTCGACCCAGTCCACGGCCTGCCCTTGGACCTGGGCATGGGTCAGGCCAGGCCGAGTGGGCTAATCCATTAGACCCATTTTTTAATTAAAAAAATTATTTTTTATTAAATAATTAACGAATACATTAAAAAAACTTAAAAAAATATTCAACATTTTACATTCACAATTATTACATTAATATAAATTAAAAACATATATTTATTATTAAATAATTCATGTATATTGTATACATAAAAAAACATGAAAAATTCATTATATTCAACAATTTACATTTTTACATTTACAAATATTACATTATTATTTATTAAAAATTTTACAAAAGAAAGCTATTCCTATTCTTTAATCAGTATTAGAAACTCTCGTCCGTATTGAAGTTGATGTCTCTTCGTCTTCTGATTCATCGTTTAAATTTAAATTTTGTAAACGATCAACTACATCATACCAATCTTTCAAGTAGATAAAGACTTCTACAGATTTTTCAGATAACTTATATCTTCTATCGCTTAAAACTCTTTTTTCTACTAAAAAAGCAAACTTCGACACCACAGTAGATTCTGGAATTATTAGTAAATCTTTAACTATTCTAGAAACTATAGGAAACCTAACAACAGTACTAGACCACCACTTTAATACATCTAAGTTATCCATTTCAATATTACTAAATACAAACTCACATTCTAAATAATTTTCTAATTTATTATTAGTTGTTGATTTTATATAATTTCTTTTTTTCTTATTTAATTTAATCCAAAATGAATTACTACTACTACTATATATTCCTACAAAACTAAACATTTGTACACTAGAACTATTTTTACCATAATTTGTAACATAATCTTCAAATAATGTATATAAAATTTCCTTAATTTTTTTATTAAATCCATCTATTTTTTCTCTTTCATTCATATTACTAAAAATATCATCTATAAGTACCATGCAATTAACTAATCTATGCCTAAGATCGATGATTAATGCTAAATATGCCCACATTAGAGGCTTTTTCCAATAACTATTATTTTATCTTTCATCATTTTAATAATATTTTCAAGTTATGTGAATTGTCTATATTGTTGAAAAGTATTTGTAATATTAAATAATTAACTAAAACTAAAGAATTAGTAGATAATATTGATCAGATAATTGATTAGTTGCAGTATAAAATGGTTTTAAAAATGTATGAATTACACTAGTATTATTCCAATCTTTATCATTTAATAAATAATTAGATTTTGAATTATAATATATTGTAATTATAGTACTATAAGATAAACATAAACTTAACATATAATATGTTGAATTCCATTTATGTTAAACATCTAATTTAAATTTTTTAACTTTTAAACCTTGTTCCACACATAAGTATCTAAATTCTTGAAATCTTTTAGATGATGTTTAAATAAATAAAATAGTTGTTCTTATATTTTCTATATAAGACTTAATGCAATCTATACATTCTTGCACAATTAAATTTAAAATGTGATAAGAATACTTACAAAAAAATAAATCACCATCTAATACAGATTTTAAATTTCTAAACAATATTTCTACTACAATATTATTATTAGAAACATTATTAAAAGATATCATATTAATTTTATTATATATTTTAAATTCTTTAATAATATTTTCTATAATATTTGCTATTGCTTTTCCAGTGTGTAAATGATCAAAAAGTCTAAAAACAATTAATCTTTTTTGCAAATTCCATTCTATATTTATCCAATCTGTAGTTCAACATAAATAAGGAAAATTATTTGGACTTGTCCAAACATCATAAGTTAATGATATTTTACATTATAAACTATAAAACATTGCAATTAAATTTTTTTTATCTTTTTTAAATGTTTTATAAATTATATTTTTTGTAGTATTCCTAGAATGACCTTTAAATTATGGGTTTAAATAATTTTGTCACATCTTTCAAATCTTTTATTTTCAAAAAAATTAAATGATTGTTCATCTTGTACTATAAATTTTGTTAAACCATATTTTATTTCTTCTACAGTATATTTCCAATTAACTACTCTACTTGAACCAATGTACAATTTAGATTATCTTAAATCTATATTTTCATCTTTATTATAGGCAGCTATACATTATTAAATACCTAGCAATATGACCTACACTCCTAAGACAAGTATATCATGAACCACAATAATTACAGTAATATTTATTTTCATCAATAGGATCTAAGGTTACATGTTCCCACGCCTATGAGTTTTGCTTCTTAAGTTTTTTAATATCTGTTGCTTGTATTTGTGGAGTTGTTATGGTTTACAGTTTGTCTAACTCTTAGGTAGGATTATATTCAAAGTCAGGGATATAATCATGACTTCCTAAAAGGATAATCTATTTTAAGATCGAAAAAATTAATAATAAAAAAAATCCTTCACTCAAAAAACTTCAAACTCAAAAATAGAGGAATTAAAAATGACAAAATTTAAGGGATCAGAAGTGAAGAAATTTTTTTTACTAGCAGACCGAAACTGTGGACACGGACACTGGACCGTTGGAGAGTGGAAACGGAGACCAAAGTGAAAGAATATTGTTGATGAAAACTAGAGTCCAGAGTCAAACTTGTATTCCACACAAATGAAGAGTGTAGAAACTTGAGAGTTGAGAGTAGTAGAAAGTTGGAGGATTAAGAATTGAGAGGAGTGGTGAGTAAGTTGTAAGAAAAATGGAGGGATAGGGAGGCATTTACAGAAGAAAATTAAGGAAGGAAAAAGAAAAAGGAAAAAAAAACCAACATTCATGAGGAACGTTGACTTGGAGGAAAAAAAAACCCAACGTTCATGAGGAACATTGGAAACCAACGTCTTCATTTTTTCAGGCCCACGTGGCCCTTTTTTTCAAATTTTTCGAGCCAACTAGACCCAACCAGGCTCGACCTTCAAGCTAGGCCCTAACTGGGCCTATTCCACCAGGCCAACCGGGCCTAACCCATGGGCCCACAATCCATTCTGAGTCGGTTCGAGCCAACCTAATTTTTGGCCAGGTCTGGACAGGCCAAAACATGGGCCAAACTGGACAGTCCAAGACTGATCCGACCTAATTTACATGTCTAACTCTAGATACTCTCTTCCAGTGAACTATCTTATACCTTTACATAAATTGACTGAATAACTCCACTACATAGGAAACATCAAGTCTTGTAACTATCAGGTAGATAAATTTCCCAACTAACCTTCTGTATCTACCTATATGATATGATAGTTCATATGAATCTAGATTCTACTCAACAGGCAGGTTTGCATTCCAATAGTCTAATTTTCTGAAGCAAATCAAGAATATATTTCCTACGGTGTAGGACTAAATCATGTTTGTTTTGAGTGAACTCTATGCTTAGAAAATATTTGAGTTTTCTCATATTCTTTGTAACAAAGTATTTCCTAAAATATTTCTTTATTTCTTCAAGCTCAAAGATATCACTACTAGTAAGAAAAAGATCAACAGAAACAACAAGTATGACACAATCCTTTCTACTCTAATTGATAAATACAAAGTGGTTTACTGTATAACAACGAAAATAATTGCTAACACAACTTGATTGAATTTCTCAAACCATGTCCTTGGACTTTGTTTGAGTCCATGAATAGCTTTCTTGAAATGACAAACTTTGCTCTCCTCCAGAGCAACATACATTGAAGGTTACTCCGTAAACATCTATTTTGTTAGAATGTCATAGAGGAAAGCATTTTTAACATCTAACTAATGCATACTCTAAGATTAATTGATGGAGACAGAAAACAAAACTTGAGTCAGGCACAGGAGAGGTCTCATTGTAGTCTACACTAAATGTTTGAATGAACTCTTTTGCAACCAATCTTGCTTTATATCTATTTATAGAGCGATCTAGTTTGTATTTGATAGTATAAATCCATCAACATCTAACAATAGTTGTATTTGCTAATGGAGAAAACAACTACCATATTCCTTTAGAAAAGAATGCATTTATTTCTTTATCCATTGCAACCTTCCAATGTGATACATGCATAGCCTTTATGTAATTCTTAGGGGTCGACTGAGAACAAAGAGACAAAGCAAACTAGCAGTACACAAGGTGAAGGTGATCATAAAACAAAATTTGAAATAAGATAAGTAATGACATGCCTTTTATCTTTACACAAGGCAATTAAAAGATTTGAATCCAAATGTGATAGATGGATCTGCAAGCATGGGCACTAGATTGGAAAGAACTTGAGATGGTGGTTGTACCCAAGGACGAGGCGTAGACATATGCAAAGGAACAATAGTGGAGTACTAGACACGTGCAAATTGTCAACAGGAAGAACTAAAATAAGATGCAGATTCAATGAAAGTGACATCAACAGAAGTAAAGTACTTTCTTTGAACTAATACTCCTGAATTCTTGAGTAACCCACAAAAATACATTTCATGACCCTAAGAGATGAGTTAAATCTACACAAAACAAATACTATCGAATACAAGGTGGTAAGTGAAAAGTGAGATGATCATGACATAATCTCCTAAAAAGAATGTCCCATGAAGAACAACAAATGACATCCTATTAATGAGATGAGAAAGGTAGTAATTATAACAACATCAGACCATAAATATTTTAGTACATTCATTTGTATTATAATTGTACGAGCAATATTTAAGATATGACAATGTTTCCTCATTTTATTGGGAGGCATACGGATAAGTAGTCTAATGAATGATACCTTTAGAAGAATAGAAATTTTCCAGATTATGTTGAACAAACTCAAGGACATTATCAATCCAAAGTATACAGTCAGAAGCAAAAAATTAGATCTTTATTTCATTACAGAAATTTTTAATAATATCAAGAGCATGAGCCTTGTTCAAAGGCACAACCAAGTGACTCTAAAGAAATCATCAATGATAACAATAAAATATCGATATCTGATACAAGCAAAACAAAACAAGACCCCCAAAATCAACTCAAACTAACTATAACAAACAATGATACTTATCCAACTAACACGACTTTCAATCAAAGGGAGAGAATGACATCCATGGAAGAGTCTATTGAAGTTTCAGAACAAATGGATGACCCAATCGATAATACTATAGTAAGGGAGACTCTATAATAAATGTAAATGTAGCAAGAAAACTGGGAGTATCCACACAATCCAGCAGATACATGCCATTATGATCATGATCCAAACCAATCTCTTCTTGAATCTTAGAAAATACAATGATAAGGAAAGAACGTCACAAAATAGTTTTGAGATTTGATTATCTTACTTATGGATAACAAATCAACAGGGAATTTAGGAACAAACAAAACATTTTTAAGAGAGAGATAAGAAAAGCCCTTAATGACTCCTTGTCCTTTAACTAGACACTGGCTACCACCAACAACGAAAACAGAAGGAATAGAGAATATACTAAATAATGAAATAAAGAAATTTCTACTACTTTATCATGTAAGATGAAGCACCAAAATCTAATAACACCTAGGAATTTCCAAAAAAGGCTAAGAAAGCACCAATACCTAAAGTAGTAGCATGTGATGCAATGGATGTAGTCTAACTTGCCTTAAGTTGTAGAAAATGTTTATATTCTACATGAGCAATCTGAGCAGTAGGTGAATCAAGAGTGGGTTTTAACAATGCTTGATAAAACGAATCAACATCGCACGTCAAGCTGTCATCTTTTGTGCCTACACAAGTTTGCCAAAAAATTTCGAGTATTTCTTCGAAGCATAGTTTGTACACCCATAGTGAACTTATTTTTCTCAATCGCCTCCTAAGTTTCAATGATGACTACATCAACTGCAGGTGGTAGCCACAGTAAACTGATCGATGGATTTAATTGCAAGCATGGAAGATGATGTTGCCATGGAGACGTATAGAACACATACACGACAATGACGGAACAAAATCACCTCCAAAAATATGATTTCTGATCTAACTATTGATTTTTGGACGAAGAATAGACATATACTTGGCCATAGCCAAGCCCTCACGATACTCTTTCCATAGTAGTGGAAATGATCTGAATAGAAAGTAAATTCTTGTTGACCAAGTAAAATTTTAGTGTTTATGCACATAACTGGGAATGAAACTGACAGAAAGTGAACTTCATTGGATTCCAAAGTATAAAAGCTCAAGAGGAAATCATTTTCCACCTCCCCAAAGAATTTCAACAAATTTCCCCATCCACTCCCCTCATGCTCTAATTTACACCCCCCTCCCTTCCTCTCCCGCAATCCTCCCTTTCTCCTACACCTCATGTTCTATCACTCCTGCAACCTCCACCATGTCTCTTTCTCTTCCTTTCTGTCTTCATCATCACCAACATACCCCCACCACTAGCATCCTCCACCAACACCAACAACCACCATCATCACCTCCACACCACCAACGCTTGTAGCCGCCATTACCACCAGCAACCTCCACGAGTGGTAGCTGTCGTTGCCTCCACCACCACAAGTTGTCGCTACCACCACGACCACCTTCACCAATACCCACCATCGACAAACTAATACACATCTCAGTATGTGCACACCTATTTTGTCTTGTTTGCTATCTTTATTTTTTTTATGCCTTATTTTTCAGAATAATTGGGACAAACATAGTAGGCCATTTTATTATCACATTTGGTTGTTTCAATGGTCTGTAATGCTTTGATTTTATCATTTTCAATTATTTGTGTTATTTATTGTTAGTTCTGTTAAAAATGTCAATTCACTAAACTGTGATTGTGATTATCATGATTATGTTTTCGAAAGTATTGATGTTTATACTTTTTTGTCTATCCACTAATTTTTTTCATATGCATATTGTTTTACATACTTCCTTATACATGTTTCTTGTTTATCCACTAATTTCCACTAATATTTTTTATCCACTATTTTTTTCATATGGATTGAGAAGATTTACTTATACATCTTTAATATGAATTAGAAGAAAATTGAGAAGTCAATATTCAAGAAGTTCCTCAAGAGCTAAATGAAGAAGAAGTATGTGATTGTAAAGGATTAACTCAAGAACAAAAAACAATAGTAGATGAAGTCAATGAAAATATAATGAATTTTATGTAACAAGGTCAATGATTGTGATTTATCTTTAAGAACTTGTAATTTTATTTGAACTATTGTTTAACTTGAATTTATATTTTTGAAGTTGGATGTTTGATTCACATATGTTTGTGTGTTTAATTAGTTTTCAAGTCAACAATTACTACTTTCCTTTAGAATCGGTTGATGGACACAAACAATCATATTTTAATTTCCTTTGGTTTCCTAGACAAGCACGAACATTAGAAAATCTAGTCAAAGGGAAATCACTTTCCCATTCTTCTAAATTCCCTTTGACTCTAGAATTCTATTCCTTATCAAATTTTGTACACAAACAGGTTCCTAGATCCTTTTTACAATTGGTAGAAAAATAAAGGAGGAAGATATGTGTTCCTCCATGCTGTTAATTAACTAAGATCGAACACAATAATCATTTGCAACCCAATCTTTGTATGACAGGTCTTTCTCATTAGGAGGGTCCTTATTTATGTGCGTCAGTTTTCTCTAAGCTCCCAAAAGATCTTAATTGACTGAGACAAGATCATGTAGTTAATACTATTTAACTTTACAATGATTCCAATGAAATTCTTCATCCAATAATCTAACGATGTATAACCGACAAAAGGCTTTGATCCATCAATCATGTGGAATAGGCGAATGCTCTACGCAGAAGGTGATGTAAAGCAAATAATAGAAGACTCTACACAATAGTAATGACATTGTTGTGGAGCTATAAAGAGAAATGAAAAAGCAAAGCCTTTTTCATATCACCATTAGTACAGATGCTACATTAGTCGACCCTTTTTAGTGGCGACCTAGGAAGGAAAAGGAGAGCAGCAAGGGATGGGATCAATGATAGTGGGGAGGAGCAAAGGAAGGGGTTGACGATGACGACAAATTGGCTAGACGGTGACGAGTCCTTGCTAGGTGGATAGCAGCGGTTGGCTCCTATAGTGGCAACAACAATAGCGAAAAAGAGGCTCGTTGGCAACGACAATGGCTAGTGACTGCAGGTGTTGGTGGGTTAATGTTTGACTCTTGATACCATATTGTTATTATTAAAAGACATCTAAAAAAATAATTACAAACTCCTACACATATATATGAGAGGCCATAATAGTAAATGGTTACCTATATAAGAATCCATATAACCCAACTATTCTAACAAATACTTTAATCATTAAATTAGAAACTACAGTGTAATTACCTATTATTTCTTCATAAAAGAGAAACAAATGGAACATCTAAAAGAATGATAGTTGATTAGCTTCTAATATGTATTGTGAATATTAAAAAGAGACCTCATCCTTGAATGCAATCAATACATTAAGGACAATATGAAAGCAAATTACACTCAAAAAAAAACCTTGGTACGCTCCTCTTCCATCTGCTCAAAGTTTCTTCGTACACTATCAGGGATTTTTGGTTTTGTAACACGGACGCTGATAATTTCAATGCCCGGGGCATAACGTGTGCAGTCACTTTGAATTGCTTCCCTCATTTTCTCGTCAATCTGAATTAATGTTTGTAGGTGACAGCTAGGTTATCAAAGGGTAAATGTAGGAGGCCAGTGATAAAAGCAAAATGGACTTGCCTGATCAAACATGTCGATATAAACTTGCTGCAGACTATGAGAACTACAAAACTGATTGATCTCGTGGTGAATTTTATCATATATCCATGTCTTGTCATATTTAACACCATAATTAAGCAATGTCTCATACACATAATCCTTATGAAGACGATTCACAACCTGTAACAAGGGTTAAAAAATCAATCTAAATGTGTGCAGTATACACAAATCTATATAATTTCTAAAAATATGCATATCCTTCCAATAAACTGCAAAGAGAATCACTGTATTAACAAAATGGTACAGCCAACATGTACCTCTATCTTCTCGAAGGTTATCATGACACCACCTTTTGTACCACAAGGGATATTTCTCACCTAACAGAGTAATGATTCCACAAACATTTAGAAACAGCAGTACATTTGCGAAAAGTATCATGAAGTAATAAATGACTGAAAACACAAAAATATAAAAGCATAACTAAAGGAACATAAACATTATATAGAGATTTGAAAAAAAAAAATTGAATGCTACTTAAAACACATGGATTCACATAAAAGATATGGTATGATACATGAATACAACCATATGAAGCATAAAACTCAATAAGGGCAAAGGTACTGGGTGGGTCCATTTGCACACAGCCATAACCCCAAACACAGAAATTTTCGAAGTAGCATATATATATGAACGCTACATCAATAGATATACTTATTTTGTATTGATTCTTTACTTAAACATGAAGCGTCCCAATGCTCTTGTAAAATTAAAAAACACTGATGCAATAGGTATACTTTAACAATTGGCCCTACAGTGTTAACATTTAATTTTAACTGTAATACCTATTAATGCATTTCAAGAAAAAAATTCAAAATCAATATATTAAAGTACACGAAAATCAAATTGCTTGAGATGCCAATTCAATTTGGACTGCTAAGGATTAGGTTCAACGAAACCGAAGAATGGATTTCTGTGCCTATCATTTTCTCATTTCCAAAAGACCCTTCAATATTTGATTACTTTAATATAAGTAAACTTACCAATATAATATTTACATTTCCTATAATACCATTATATATTTTTTGAAAATTTTATAAAACCATAAATAGAAACTTACCATTTTTGAATACTTAATTTAGGAATGCACTTCAAAGACATCATTCAAAATTGAAACATAACTATACAAATAAACACTAAGCCCCCAGTTTAGATTGGAGTTAACCTAAAACTGTATACAAATTCAAACTTACTGTTAAGTTTTATTTTTCTAGTATGATAAAATCAGTACATCTGAGGATGCCATGTAGTTGACTCTTGACTGCCAGTCACATCAGAAAATGTTGGTCAGCCTATCATACTCATCTGTCTCAATTTTGAAATAAAATAGAGGATCTTCCTCTCATAGCTGCTGCAAGCAAGCAATGACAGTTTTTTCCATCACCCTGTCTAAGACTGCCCCATTCAATGTTAGTCTTTAGAAGAGTTAAAGAAAGGATGTGAAGAAAGCTGCTGGAGGATCCCTCAACTCCTAGAAAGTTTGCCTAAGGCAATGCAGCCAGTGTGGTTAATAATTGTGGTTGTGATGAGGACATTGCTAGTGATGGAAGTGGTGGGATTGCTGACTATGGCAGTGATAGGGACATTGCTGGTGACAAAGGCGATGGGATTGTTGCATGCAGCTGTGCTGGGACTTTGTTAGTGATGTGTAGGCATCTCAAAGGAAGTTATTAAAATTATCACTTGCTATCCATATTGAGCCAAACAAGAAAAAAGGTTATCCATGCGAGGGTAATTGTTTTTTAACCAAACAGTTTTCAAGGAATAAATAGTTTAACCCTATCCAACTATTAATTATCCCTTAGAATTTATCCCAAATCCAAACAGGGGCCTGAGAAATTGATTCAATTTGAAATTCTATGAATTAGGTTGATCAAGTATTTAGCACATGTGTAGCATGTGGCCCCAACTAGTTCATTAAAAGAGGTAAGGCCTGCCTCACACATTTTAATTAAACCATAGGATACAGGTTCTAGTCCCTCTTTCCCCAAGCTCTCATCGTCCAACCCATTTTCTGATTCCCAAACTTCTTTTCCCCAATGTGCCAATCACCTCTTCTATTTCGTGGTCATAACGATCCATGAACCCTCTTCCTTGATGATAGACTACCTGCAGCAGTATGCTTATTACCATGATGAAAGATCTATAATTCTAGATTTGGGAACTCCTTCACAACATAAGAAAATGAATGTAGCTTTGACAACTGATACAATCTTTTTCCTATTTCCCAGTATCCATCTCAATATGCACAAATGTCGTTTGTGTTTAACCCAAAAGTTTATCCAAATCAATTATCCATTCAATTGCAGCCCATCAAGCATAGCCCACATTTTAATATGCAATAAAGAAACATAGTGCTCTTTAATTGTTTTCGTATTGAAATAGAGAGATAATGACGGATAAATGCAATATAGCCATTCAACACATGCACATAATCTTCTCTACTTGCATCTAATGCATATATAAGAACCATGTTGTACTAGTTTGTTTCGAAAACACCAAGTGCCAATGACATGTCTCTATCGATATCACAGAGGGTACTATGTTGTCACTGTGACAGCAAGTGTTCATTGATTGTGGTTGTTTTTGTGATATAGCAAAGCACCATATGTATGTTCCTAGATCAAACTCGAGGATCACTTTTTACTTATTATGAAATTATTTTGTTAAGAATATAGTCACACATTGCCTAAATTAAAGATATCTAATATCTTATATATAGATGTTACATCTATTTCCCACCAAAGTACTTGGGTTTTAACAAGTGATGGCTCGTATAATTTATCATGGTGTCAGAGTGAGGTTTCCCACCAAGGTCTGGATCTCATAGATAGCACATTTTTATTGGATATTTTTCTAGTTGCGCATGTTCTATCACGTGCTCGCACATTATACTAGTTCATCACCTTTATGTCTAAGGATTCCATGTGTATCAATCTGTGCTCTGTGTGTGTGTGTGTGTTGTGGGGTGTTAAATATAATGTACCATGCACCTGTTATCACTAATTGCTTTATTGTAGTGGCCATTGTTCCAAAAAATGCCACTTGAACACCATTTAAATGTTTTTTACACAACACCCTTTTTTGAGCAAAAATAGTCATTTTTTAATATATTTTAATGACTTGTTGTCATTGACATAGTTCAATTATCTAGATACTTATTTGCTTACTTATGCTTGTCACAATTTTTTTGTTATTTAATTTATGTTTTTGAATTAAATTACTCATGGTTGAATAATAATTACATGTATTCAATTAATATTTTTGAATTAAATTACTTGCGTTTGAATGATAGTTCCATTATAATAAGGTAATTTGTTGAATGTTATTGGTTATATGCATGTTATACATTTATTTTTATTTTTTTTAATTTCAACCATTTCTTCATTAAACATCCATTTCAACCCTTTTTCTTTTGAAAAAATGTTTAGAGATTCAATCAGTGTAAAGGCCATTTTCCAATTTTTAAATCATGTATTGGTTAACAATTTTAAAACTCAAGCAATATTCAGATGTTACCCTTCATTGTCACCTTCCTTCCACTCAATTTCAAGCCTTTCACATGGTTTAGACGTAAGTCAGTTTGGAATTTTAATGTCTCAACTAATTCATTTGAAAAATCACAATGCAGTTCTTTCCATCCAAGTAGACAAAGAAAGGAAAAGAAATGCATGTGGGTTCTCGTCGAAGGCTTGCTTCAAATTATTTCAGCACAAATGCAGAAAGAAAAAAAACATTTAAGGAAGAGAAAGTAGGATCCATGTAGAACAAGTCATGGAATTTAGAAACACAAGTGAAAGTCCTTGTTTTACATATGCAAGGAATTTCTAGTCACACTTTCCAATTAACAATATAAGTGAGAGTGAAAAAGGTTGTGACTTATCATACAGTGGCTAAGACAGAAACTTTTGTTGACAATCGATTTGAGTAGTTCAGATTGGAGGATTTTTCTTTAAGGATTAGGTGTGTACATACTTATTCTAACATTTCTGCCGATAAAACAAAGAAACATGTATTCTTTCTTTCTTCTTTTTTGCAAATATAGTCTATTCATCAATAAATTCAAGTTCTTAACCATGATTTTGAAACATGATTAAATCCAAACAGCCACCCATTGTTCTAACAATACTCCTATTTCTTAATCCCTTGCAATTTTCACAATGTGTAACTAAATGTGTCTTAAACTATACAATGAACAGACCATCTGAAACATAAATTATCGGAATGTATTAAGCATCAAACATTCAAAATGTAGGGAGATGATACACTGTCCAAGCCTTGATGGGAAGTGAATTATTAACATAACTTCTTAGCAAAGAAATATTGGGAAGAGCATAAGCAGCAAATTAAGGCTGCAAATGACTGTTGCCTCCGAGGATTATGCTTTGAATCATGTAGTAGCACTCTGCCACAAAACGAAGATGTTAGTAGTTACCTCATCCGTTTGGAGGGTCACCTGAATTGGCTCAAATTGCGTTACAAATGGCATCTTCCAGTGAAATCCTAGAATAGACAAAAAGAAAGAATAAAACATAATTGTTGAAATCAGATCACTTAAAATAGGAAGGCATACCTGGATCTGTTATTGTCCGCAGAAGAGCACCACCTCTCCAATATACACCAACATGGCCTTCTGGAACTTCATGTATTATGGAAAAACTACTCGCTGATGTGGATATTGCAAACATACTCATCATCTGCATGTAAATTTTCAATGCAGAAATCATAATGCTGATTGGAAGATAACAAAAGGAACACAAAAAGTTTATTCAATTAAAAGAGACAATAATGTATTTCTCTGACAGTGAAGGAAGAACAAACTACTTCTAATTTAATGGTGACACAAAATACAACCAAAATGCCTGATATGACAAATGCGGTTTGAGAACCATGAGGGTGTATCAAGCTGTCTTCAAGTAATATTCAATTACAAAAATGAATCAGTATGGTGGACTATTGATAGACACATTCTGCAGAATTTTGGGCTTTGGAATTTAAGGTTATTGATAGACACTGTTGCTGGTAGGTCTATTTTAGTTGTGTATTAAACTGAGCCTCATCAACAGGTAAAACGCCTAAATATGTTGCCATAATAGAAGTCCAAACATACTTACACATGGAGGGCTAATATTAGAATGACATATATATGCTTTTTGATAACCTGATAAAATCTAAAGGTATGACCCTTAAAAAAGGTGCATAATTAAGAGCCTTACTTATGACTTAATAATTCAAAGAAGACTTTGGGACTAAAGATATTTGGAGGGAGACCAAGGTCTACAAATTTGGTGACCACTATTCACTTAGTTGGGGGACAGAGTACCAATTATATGATTACTTGATCTTCAAAATGATTAATCAGGCCCATCAATCAATCAGTGACGCAGTCAATCCAATTAAATTGGCATGTAAGGTGAATTCAATTCTAATTTCTAATCAAAATGGTTGTCAATGTGTTACAAATTATTGTCAAAATTACTGTGCAAACAAATGGTGATCAAGGTTAGACTTATTATAAATGTTCTTATCAATCACACATTGCACGGGTGTTTCACCTTTTCTCGTTCTTCTTTTTAAAGTCTTATTATCTATAGTTGTACTTGTACTGATGTACTCATAACAAATTATGTGGGAAAGGACAACCGAGAAGGGTTCAGGGTTCCGGGTTCCCTTTGCTGGGGGGTGCGGAGGGGATCCTTTTCTTCAAACTTCTCTTTCTAGGCATGAAAAAGAATTGATCAAGAAACATATACGAGTATCTATATTCTACCATATCAACCTCAAATGCTGTTTACTCTATTTGAGAAAGACAAGGCCAAAAAGACGCATCAAAACCCAAAGAAAACGAAGCCCAGATGATAGATACTCAGAAAGCCCCAAGACGAATACAGCATAAATAGATCAGACAACCAGGGTTCATACGCACCGCGATCATCGCGACGACGAAGGAGAGCATCGTCATCGGGAGGGAGGAGAGCTCACCGGGAGGAGGAGGCCTTTGGTTCCGACGATCTGGGTCCATACGATGGGGGAAGGAACCCTAGAGCACCGTACAAGACCGGGGCAGAACCAGCAAAGGTAATTCTTGAGCGGAACTGAAAAAAGCAAAGGACTAATGTTTTTTTTTTTAAACATTAATTGGTATATATTACAAATGATGTAATATATATGATGTTCGTGGGAGTCGAACTTCCAATCTCTCGTACTACAAAGAGACTTCACCACTAAACCAAATGATTACAGACTCAAAGGACTAATGTGTCAACCGTGAAGAAGGATTTAAGATTTGTCGAAGTTTTAAATAGTTTTTGGACTAGCTTATAGATTTTTAAATGATCTATAAATTCTACCAAATAACTTCGAATAGCAATAAATTTTTCAAAATCACGCAACATTTGAAACATTAGAGAAGTACAACTTCTAGTCTGGTTTTTTTTTCCCTCGTTTGTCTTTGTATCATTTATGATATTACTTAATCATATTTATAAAATCTACTATTGATTAATCCAAACCATCATCCTCAACCAACTATATTGTTCCAACCACCATCCATGTACCTATCACAGCCGTCCTACCCTTCCTCCTCCTCTACAGCCACCGTCCCCTTCCTCCTCCTTTGTCGTAGAGTTTGGATGACGACGAGACAGCGTAGTGAGTGGTAGAAGAGCTCGGGTCGACGAAAGAAATGAGGTAGAGGACATAAGAGAGGTTAATGAGGGCCAAGGCATCGAACTTCCGACACATCGTCGTTGGAAGCGACTGGGGTGTTGCTGATGGTTGGGGTGTGGAGGGTCAGAGCGGTGGAGGTTGTTGTAGGCAGGCCTCACCGACGACGTAGACCTCGAAGGCGACGAGGGCGATGTCGAAGCCAGGGACGACATTCATGAAGGTCAACTTGAGCATAGGGTGTTGCCTACTCTCGTCCCTCCTCCTTAAAAACTCTTTCGTCGGTCCCAACGACTTCCCTTCCATCTCGAAGTACAAGCAAGCAACAACAGATCTCAACGCAAATCCCTTTCTCTAGTCTCTACCGCCCAACAAATTTGTGGTGAGAAGGGAGGAGGTTGGCTGGCCATCTGGGAACATTTTCGTCATTCAACACAAGACTATAAATCAGAATTTAGTTTGATCATTATTCTGCCAAACAAGTTCTACCATTTTCTATAAAAGCTAGTTTTTATATTTCATCCCAAAAACTAGTTTCTAGCAAATAAATCAAAAGCCAACTTCTCCTACAAGCCTTACCAAATGAACCCTTAGTTGGTTTCTTCTCCACAATTTCGTCCTAGTTTCCTAGCTAACATAATTACTTGATTATATCTGTATTATCACTATTAGAATCTTGTACTTCAAAATATATTACTTTGTTAACATAAATTTTGGACATCAATCAATTTTAAAGTTGTTAATGGATTACATCAAATCCACTAATCCATTTAACTTCACCCATTATTTAGGATATGTGTTGAAATTTTAAACTCATTTGGGTCCGTTGACACATAATCCATTAACCTAAACTACTAATGGATTGGATTATGAATTGAGCATATCTATAACGATCTCCTAGTCGATACCACTAAACTTAACTATAAATTCCTGTTTAATTATTTTTTTTATCCTACCTGCAACTCGGTAATCTATGTCAATGACAACCAGGCATAGGCATCACACCTGGATGTCGCCAAACCAAAAGGCTAGTTTACCGACGCCCAACACACAAGCACTGGCATCTTTCTCGGATGCTGCAATACCAAATAAGGTAGTCTACCACACCCCGACAGGCCACAAAACACAAAACCATGCCTTTGAAACCATTCTTTTTTTTCCCTTTTTCAAAGCCATGTGCATGCTCTTTCAAAATCTTTTATGCATACTCGTGATGGACACTCTTGTCAAGTTAATTCCAAAATCTTTTATGCACGCTCGTGATGGCGTCTGCTCGTGCGAAGTTGCTTCTTACCCTGCCAGTTAGTACAAAATCTTGCCTAGAAAACAACCACCACCACACCGATGGGCAACACAGTGCTTAACCCACGAAAAACTCATGGACAGCACCACACCATGCTCCACGGAGTTGAGGAATCCTAGCAAACCACTTCGCACGAGCAGACGCCGCCTAATGCTCCGCTCCCAACCACTATCTCCCAAACAACTCCACCAAATCAGCGATCACAAGTTATCCAACCACTAGGAATCCTTCCAACAAGGAGTCAACATCCATCTCCAAATGAGGATGCAGACCGTCATTCCTAGATTCCTCGTGGTCCTTCAACCACTAGCTTCGTCGAAACCATAGTCGGAATCAAAGACACTCTTCAACACCATAAGCAAAGAAAACCAATAAAATCAAGGTGCAAGAATGCATGATATGCAATTCTACGGAGTCACCCTACCAGACATCCCTAGGCTAGTGCTCCTAGGTGAACGTAAACTTTGATATCAACTATAACGACCTCTAAGTTGCTACCACTAAACCTAGCTATAAAATTTCATTTAGTCATTTGTTTTATCTTTATTATTAACCAACAATTACACTAATAATGCAGCGAAGGCTAAGTACTTTCAACAATAAAATTAAATCACAAAACAACAGAAATAAAACTAAATTAACACTCACCTGAATCCCTGATGTGTGGCAGCGTGACTCCTATATGCACTAGCAACCAACAGCTACTATCCTGCACCTGCCAAAACACACAAAACAAAACACACGTGAGTGACCACTCAACGGTCACCCAACACGCACCCCACCTACAACTCGGCATTCTATGCCAAGGGCAACCAAGTACAGGCATCACACTCGGATGCCACTAAACCAAGAGGGCAAACTACCGTCGCCCAATACAAAATCACTGCATCCCTTTCAAATGCTACAACACCAAACCAAGCAGTCTACTACTGCCTAGTAGGCCACATAATCACAAAACTATGCCTTTAAAACCATTCTTTTCTTTTCTTTTTCAAAACTATGTGCATGTTCTTTTAAAACCTTTTATGCATGTCCGAGAAGACTACTTTCGCCATCCCAAGCCCAAAACCACACCAAAGCACAACAACAGAGACTGCTCTGCACAACATAGTCCCCTTTGGACCTAAACACAACACCAAGTCATGGAGCTTCTGCTCCCAAAACAATGGAGCCACCGCTCCCAAAACACTACGCCTCAACAGGTGCTAAAGTCACAACCTCCTTTAGGCCTAGAGCCTGATTTCCTGAACCAACTCCACACAAAACACAAACATAAGCACAAAACAGTGTGTCGAACTGCTTGGTACCAAGCAGACAACACTGGCCACAAGGAGTCCACCGAGGAACGATCACGGTGTCTACACTGCCACAATGTGCCACACTGTGCAGGAGCAACGTCATCCCATGATTCTCCCACCTAGAGAACCCTTAACAATGCCAACCCCTCTTGGGAAGGTAGTTTTGTCTCTTAGGATGCTACCAATTATGAGACGCACGTCCCATCCGCACTGGCGACCGTAGGGTACTCCTCCTCACGACGCCCTCCACACAATGCTTAGGAATGAGTCTCATATCTCCACACCCGACAACACCCGAGCCTCAGTACTCATAGCGACAACAGGAGTATCATACCTCCACATCATACCACGAAATACCTCAACCCACGGACCACAATCCTAGTCTTGAAACGACAGTCAATGAGTGTCATACCTCCAAGACCCGACGAACCTCAGCCTTAGGTATCTCGGTCTCCAACGCAAACAGAAAGCACTAGAAAACTCTTTCCAAAACCATTTTTAAATCTGTACTTTTCTCTTTCCAAAACTCACTTTTTGGAAAACCTTTTCAAAAACCATTAAATATCCTTTAAAACTCAAGAAACACTGTGCCCAATAATGGTACAGAAACCAAAGGCTGAGAAACCACAAACAAAATACAGTTTCAACAACTCCCCTATGAGGCTCAGGCAAACACACCTTGGGAGCGTCTAGGTTCACGAGCATTACACTCAACCTACGACCACCACCCAAGGAGAACACTAATAGAAATGTCCTTTGAGTGTCAAACCCAGCCAAGAGACATCACATCAAAGCAAACACAACTAGAACTCCATGCTTTGGCACCAAGTGTACGACACCAACTAGCTCATGTCCCTCAGAAGCACAGCCAGATCGGCTCAAACACCCAAGAAAGTGCAACTAAATACTCCATTCAGTGCACCACACACAAAACCACACAAATCATAGACCTAGGGATGATATCATTATCCCTAAAGTTCAGTCTAAACCATCTAGGGAAAGAACTTATTATTTCTAAATCATTTCATCTTTTATTCTACCCACACCCTAGGTGGAATCTTGCTAATTCATTTTAGGCAAATCCTAGACTATTCTAATGATTATCCTAATTATTTATACCATTATATTTATCTCCCTAAGATTTATATATATATAACTGGTTGATTGTCTGTGTTAATTCCCCATAGGATATTTGCTCAAAGGGTAGAGTATTATTGTAAGATTGCCTTAAGGTTTCTCTAACCTTTTCAGCAAACAGAGATGGTAAGCCAGAAACAAACTTTTCTTTCCAGATTGCATTATTACAAT